>LPNX010363594.1:404357-445204 GCA_001517045.1 Pseudotsuga menziesii | reverse complement strand
AGCTAGATGAATACATAGAAGAACGGTAGGCCCTTGCAGCTACAAAACGAGAAGAGCAAATTGAGGAATCTAGGAGGAAAAAAGAAGAACATCTTAAACAAATAAATGGTCAAGGTAAGGATGATCCAGATGAAAATGCTACTAAAGAAGTTGGAGATAATGATAGGGCCATGGATGCTTCAGATACAGAAGTGCTAAAATGTGCCCCCAGAGAGAATGGATTGGTTTCAGATGATGCTGTAAGGGAAAGTTCAAACGAAAATGGTATTAAAGATTTATCAGAAAATCATTATGAAAATGGGTATGAATGTTTTTGTGTTCCTTTGCTTCTACCATGATTGCATTCGTTGCTGAATGAACTGAATGCCTGCCATTTCAATAGATCATCCTTTTTCCCTTTCCAGTCAATATGGACTGAGATACTGACTGGGTTTTGTGTTGATTTATGTTGTCCAGTGATGGTAATCGGTCTCATACAACAACATCGAGACAAGCTGCTTTAAAGCAAAAATTGGATGCAAAAGCTGCTGAAGAAAGAGAGAAAGAAATGGCCAGGACTGAAGAACAAAAGAAATTGCAAGAGAAAAGAAAGGCAAAAGCTGAGATAATAAAGGAGCAGAAACTTCGGGAGCAGAGGGCAATAGAGTTAGTAAGTATAGAATTCTTTTCTAGATCTATGTTGGGCATTCGAGTTACAGAAAAGATTAAGTATAGAACACTTTTCTAAATCTATGTTGTAAATGCTGAATATGGTTTTTTGGCAGTGTAGTCCACGCGATGGCCGAAACTTTTAAATTATTTGAGCACCTTTGAACTTCATGATTTATGTTTTTATTCTTAGTCACATATTCATTAAGAACTTGGCTTGGGTTTTGCAGGAGATCCTCACGGGTCTTATGTGGTGCTAAAAGAGGAAGCTAAAATTATTGATATTGTCAATTCCTCACCTCATCCAAGGGTAGAGTTTTATGTTGTGACTCCAACTGGGAGCAACTTGGAGAGGCTTAGGGGATACAATGAGTGTGAGGAGTTGAAGCCAGTGATTGTTCCCACAGGTCCGGAAAATAAGGCACAATATCTAAGACTACCTAGACATCATTGAGAATGGGAGGCACATGATAAGAGGTGGTGTGGGGCTAACATGGTGAAATCAGAGCTATGGATTCTTGGAGGCAGCAGAGCTGATTGCACTTACATAACTCTCAATATTTTGACCAGAGGGTGTGCTAAAATGGGTGTAGATGTGGGCACTGCGGTTCTTGAACACATCCAAAAGGATCAGTTGGATGTTGTCGCATTTGGTGCATTTCGGCAGAAGGAATACTTAAAATATGGAGTTAAATTGATCAAGGACACTATCTTCACATGAGAGATGGGAATCGGGACTCTTCCAGTGCTGCAAATACCAATGGGAAGGTCACCGAGCAGGTGCCATAATACCCCTCTGCACCCCACATAGGACGATGTGCAAGGTTGGTTGAATAATTTCCTCAGAATATTGGAGGATGATAAGTCAACAACAAAGTGAAGGTCTCTGCTTGAGCAGATGTTGAATCCATCCATTTAAGATGATGAATGACCTCTGCGCTGGGTTCAACAGAAGAGATCTGGAAAGGTGTTATGCCTCACTGCTCTGATAGGTGTATACAAAATTTGAGAGGTTACACAATATTTTTTTTTTTTTAAATTTCAGCAGACGTCGCTTAAGCGACGCTTTCGAACTGTCGCTTTTCTGACGGCTTTTGAGATATCCGTCGCAAATCCGACACTTGTAACCGTCGCTTTTCCGACGCCTTTTTGATCGCCGTCGCTTATCCGACAGCTGTAGGTGTCGCATATCCGACGCCTTACGTTGATATTCGTCGCTTAAGCGACGGTTATGGAGGCTATTTTTCAAAAAAAAAAATTCTACTGTCGAAAATATTCTGTCGCTTAAACGACACTTTACATTTAACCGACGGTTATGTAGGTGTCGCTTAAGCGACGGTTATTTAAGTGTCGGATAACCGACGCCAGGTTTCCAACGCTTAAGAAAAAATCAAAGTGTCGTACATGCGACAGGAAAGTGTCGAAAATCCGACATGACGGCCGTCGGATTTTGGGTCGAAATGTAGTAGGAATGTGTGCCAGAAGGAAGTGATTACCTTCAGCAGACTCTAGGAAGAGTACACACAAAAAGAAGCTCGACTCATAATAAGAGAAGAGAAAATGGGAGCAACTGAAGATCAAGCTCTCACGATCCAAAGAAGATCCCTCAAGCGATGAGGAATACGAAGGACTCAACTCTTGAAGAACCTCTTATCCATCTTAGCATTTGGATAAGAAATGATGTTGTTATGAATGAAGAATATGATGAAGCTGAAGGCTCAAGAAGGAGTCTACCCATGAAACGAATAAATATAAGTATTCAATTGTCATTTCATGATATTATTTTGTTATGCATTTGTTTATATTCAATTGATGTGTTATGCATGATAGAATGTTTGCATTAATGACAGTATACTACTAATATGTGTGTGATGGGTAAGTATCCCATGGTGCTATACAAATCTCCATTGCTACTTATCTAGAATGAAACCTCTTTGCTGACATATTGGATTAGTGCACAATCTCAATGATCTCATGGTAGAGATGCAAAGAATCTAGAAAGTTTCTGTGAGATATGGATGAATGTTGTATTGGCTAAAATAGTTGCATGATTATATCTTTATGCATAAGAATTTTCCATTATGAATATGCCTTATGAAATGTTTCTAACCATACAACTAATGCATTTGACTTGTAGGAAAGATCGCATACAATCGCCTACAAGAAAAGAAGGACGAGACTTGTTCCGAAGAACAAGTGATGACAGTTCGAGAAATAATCTAATATGAAGAATAATATGGTGATACTTTCAAAGAAAGAAAGAGGTCTCAGACATAATGCAGTAATGTGACGCTGTAGAGCGACATCATTGATGCAGAACCTTCTAGCTATGAAGAAGTAGCCAAGAAAAAAGGGAAGGAGAGTACAAGTTGAAGAAGAATGATGTCTAGGATGCGGTATTGAGACCTAAAGGAAAGTCCATAGTATCTTCCATATGGATCTACAAAATATAGCATGTAGTAGATGGCAACATCGTGGGATACAAGGCAAGATTCGTAGCACGAGGCTTCTCACAGAAAGAAGACATAGACTACGAAGAGACATTTGTAGCCACTAGGAGTTGAGACATAGGAAAACTCATGTGTGCAAATTAAAGAAGGCCTTGTACGAGCTCAAAAGGCACCCATGGGAGAACACATACATGAGGAGCTTGAAGATCACCTAGAGTGATGAAGATCTTAACCTTGCTCAAAAGTTGAAGATGAAATCCTATAGAGGGTGACAAGATCACATATGGGTGCGAGAAGAACTTTTGAAAAGGTTCAAGATAGAGGATCTTGGTATCTAGTGACCCTAGATGGATACATAGAATATTAGTAGAAGAGGAAGCTACTTGTCACTCCAGTACAAAATACATAAGAGTACGAAAGGAAAAGGGATAATGATGCTCCGCTTCAGAGGGAGTGACTACAGAAGATCCCAACGTTTGACATGGTACGACAAGATGGACAGATTACTGATGGCTCTAGGATTTACTAAGAGTAAATCAGATTCCAAACTTTACTTCCATGTTGAAGGTGAAGACCAGTAATGCTCCTATTATATGTCGATGACCATTTCCTGACAGGAAAAGAGGAACTCATTAAATATGCAAGAAGGAGACTTGCTGTCGAGTTCGAGATGAAGGACTTGGGTATGATGCATTACTTTCTAGGCATGGAGGTGTGTCAAAGTGCGGATGAAATCTCCCTTGGACAAGGGAAGTATGCAATGGAGATCATGAAGAGGTTCAGGATGATGGACTGCAAGGCCATGGCCACACCTATGGCATCGAACCTGAAGCTATTGAGTGATGCTTCTTCAGAGACAGTTGATTCCATGACGTATCGTTAGATTATTTGTTCCTTGATGTACCTGATGAATATGAGACCAGATATTTGCTTTGCTATGAACACATTGAGCCAGTTCCTAACTGATTACTGCAAAGCATATTCTGAGGTACCTGAAGGGTACAATTGATTATGGGCTCAAGTATGAAGTGAATCAGAAGATTAACCTGGAGGGTTATGTAGATTCAGATTGGGCACGCAGTGCCATTGATAGGAAGAGGATTTCAGGGTGCTACTTCAATATGAGATCATGTGTGATCTCTTAGTTTAGCAGGAAATAGTCTTGCATGGCACTGAGTATAGCCCAGGAAAAATATGTTTCCACTTGCTTGACTATTTAGGAGGTAGTATGCTTCTTTTGAAAAATACTATTTGATTTGATTGATCTGACTTGTATTTTTGTATGATGAAGAGAGGAGCAGTGAATCTCCAGTATGTGATCCAGATCGAGATCTCTTGAAAGAGGGAGTTCTAGCATAGCCGGTGAGACAGGTTGTCTAAGCATAAAATCCTAGTGAAGCTCGTAGGTTGCTCAGATGTAAACTATCATGTAGGTTGTACTAGGATGTAATCAGTCATGGCGAAGCTTGTCGGCGAAGCTTTCAGGTTATCCTTGGACATAATCAGCCCTAATGTGATTCTATGCTAGAAATGACCAGAGTGAAGTTTGAGTACTTCAGGTAGAAGCTTGATGTTCTCTAGATTGGGGTTCCTTCCAAGGGAAAGTGATGAGTCCGGAAGCCTTTCTGACATTGTGGTAGGATTGGTTCCTCCCATGGTCAGATATAAGTGATGTGCCCTTCTGACATGGTGGTACGATTGGTTCATCCCATGGTCAGATGTAAGTGTTGTGTTGTTCTGACATGGTGGTAGGATTGGTTCCTCCCATGGTCAAATGTAAGTTCTGTTTCGTTCTGACATGGTGGAAGGATTGGTTCCTCCCATGGTCGGATATAAGTGCTGAGACCTACAACCAGCATCAAAAAGGGTTGGATCTGTAGAGCTACAACCATCATGAAAAAGAGTTGGCATTGTAGATGGAGAACTACATCCAGCATGAAAAAGGGTTGGCTCTGTAGATTTACATCCAGCATGAAAAAGGGTTGGCTCTGTCAATGAAGACCTACATGGAGGCTAGGCCTACAACCAAAATGAAAAAAGGTTGGCTCTGTAGAACTTCCTATGATGAGTAGAATTGAGAGATAGCACCATTTGCTCGAGATAGTGGGAGCAGTGATGATGATGATGATCCAGTTCATTGATGATCTAGCTTTGATGATGATCCTGTGATGAAGACTTGTGTTGATGAACTGTGTCAAGAGAATTCATTCCTAGTTAAGAGGGACCATTGATGTATTTGTAACTTCGGAATGTATCCACTTGTATATCTTATATTGTATTTCATTGTACCCCAATGTTCCTATTGGGAGAATCATTAATATAATAAAGTCATGTGAAGTCATAGAGGTTAACCCTTCTTTGTAAGTTAGGGAAATAGTCCATACAGTTGAGGGGTAATAGGGTAATTAGACTCTTCTAGTGAGGCCGGCCCTGGTAAGTAATTGTCAAGTGGAAAACTAGTATAAATAGAGAGTGAGACTCTCTATTTGAAACACACACACTCACTCAACTGTAGCGCATGAGTGAGAGAAAAGGAGATCACACAAGTGAGAGAGAGAACAGTTGTCGGAGATCATCTTTGTGTTTTGGGTTTTACTTTTGCTATTGGTGCTCATTCTATCTCTAATGAAGTTGCGGGGTTTTCTCCTTTATGGTTTCCCCGAGGAAAACTCTTTGTGTCTCTTGTCTCTTATGATTATTGCTGTGCATATTATTCTCTCAGGAAAGATCCTACATCATATTGATTAAATTATAAAAATCAGCATGATGCCACCTTCACATCGTCCCCATGTCGTCGCTCATTTACGTTGGGCTTGGATGTGGCCACCTTTAGGACATCCAAAGGGACATGACCATCAACTCATCACAAGCAGAATTTCTTGTGCCACCCTAGTGCTTGGGAAGACGCGCCAACATGGTTTATGTCTGTTTGCTTAGTCAATTGGGTTATCTCCGCACTCTCGCACTCCTGCAGCTCTGCCTCTGACATCCCTTTGATCTCCCAGCTCTCTGTAACATCGTTGCTGGCCCTGCATTCATCATTTCACTTAACCAACCAACTATGTCGCGAAGGCAACGCAGCACTCCATGTCTTGGTTGTCTAAGCAGAGGCAGCCAGGCTGAATGCCAATTTCATCTCAGCGCATAGGTGAGTGGAGATGGCTTCGACGTTGAGATCCTAGAATTTGTCCACCAAATGGTAAATGATTGGGAGGATGAGTTTTCTGGCACTGTCAATTCCGCAGGACGCACTCTGGAGTGAAGAAGGCACTACTGGTTCATTAAGAACCTTCTCATCTGGCTTATCTTCGCTTCCATTCCCAGCCTCTGGCTCCTGATCCTCTGACTCCACCTGCACCTGTTGCACCTCCTCCACATCCTGCACCCCCACCCCCATGGCTTGCTCCTTCCATCACTACAAACCCCCTCGCTTCTCCCCATGCGCCTTCATCCTCCACCTTATCCTGCAGTCCTTATGGACTATGAACCCCCTCCTCCCCCACTGCAGAGCTGCATTAAATATTTCTAATTGGTGGGTAAATGCACCCCTAACCCAACTATGGCTAGGAATACTGCCCCACTCCCAGCAAAACAACCACATGCAGGTAGCAAAGAGGAGGATATCTTGTCTAGCAGTGAGGAGGCCATCTCTTCTAGCGACAGTGCGTCGGATGCTACGGAGGACCCAATTAGGACAGCCTCCTCTGGATTCAATTGCCCAATTGTGGAGGAGCCATATCACAAGCTTTAACCAAGTTTCTATCAATGGTTTCTTTCGTTCCGTTCAGGAAGACTGTGGGCTTTACACGGCCTGAATCTTGTTTGTTAGTTTTATTTCATGAACCATCTTGTCTTTTCTGTATAAGGTTACTCTTTTTCCCTTGGATATATTTTCCCTCTTGGAGGGAGGGTCTGGTACTCCTTCTAAAGTGGTTCCACCTACTAGTCCTTTTGTGTGGGAATGCTTCTTTGAATTGTAACCATTTTTGTAACACTATTTTTTTTTTAATAGAATAGTTTACTAAATTGCAAAAAAAAAGATCAATAAACTATCAATATAAGATTGCAGATACTAAGTATACTTCCAAAATACAGACATAGAATTAAATCACCATTAAATAACAACAATTAGAACTTGGATAATGTGCAGAAAGGGACAAACACCCAAAGGAGACTGTTCCACCCAACCTTCTCCTGAAGCAACCAAGATTACTTGCTTAGGACCCCCAAGCCTGTTCACTAAACCACTACAACGAAGATCATTGGATATAGCCCACACAACAAACTTGCTACCACTTAGCACTCAGTAGCAAACTTAACTCAACATTTCCACTTTAGCTATCCCCTCATCAAATTCCTTGTGTGCCCGACTTTTCAGTTTGCAGCAGCCACAAGGTTCATTCACTTAGTACAGAATGAGTAGTGATCATCTTACTCAATTTGATGGTATTTATAAGGTTGCCTAGGCCTTTGGGTCAGTTTTGGAATTAAATGAGCCACTAGCTCAGTTTCCCCTCCTAGGGAACATGACCACAATTTTATGGATTATGCTCCCTGCAACAACTAGAAAGTGAAATAGTAGTGCTGCTACTTGTCAAGCAACCTTCTACAGCTGTCCAGTCCTCCTAGTGGGTTAGTGAACACTCATTTAACAGTCTCCCTTGGATATGTGTCTCTTCTATTTAGTTATTCAAATAAATAATTTTTCAATTACAGTCATCCTTGACCAACTTGGTCATAAGAACTTTACAATAATTTTAACATAATTTTTCTGAAATAAATAATAAATATTTATTTTTCAGTTCTAGGTCTGTTACACACATGTTAGAAAAGAAGATCACAGAGCAATAACAATAAATAATAAACAAGACGCAAATATTGAAACACATTACAAGAAAGACACAAATATAACGTGGTTCACCTAAAATGGGCTACGTTCACACATAAATATTCAATCTTTTATTATTATATCGTCCAAAAAAATGAAGGGATACAACCTACTACAAGCCCGTCGCACTTCCTCTACACTCTCTCACAGTCTCTCTCGCTCAATCATAAAGATCACTTTTACAATTCTATAATGCAATACGCAACTGTATTATAATGCCTTCATTTTATAAAGGGAATATCATGAGAAATACCACGGGATTCCCAAAACCATGGGCTCATAAATCATCCGTTATTGATCAAGTCATGGCTCTGAAATTATAACCTTGTACAAGACATTAAATTCCTAAATTTTTGCTACGTCCCCCTGGCGACTATAGTGGGGAGCAAGCCGCCCTCATGAGGTGCTCAAATCCAAACACGGCTGAAATAACATCTTTGAATCAAGAAAATGAAGTTCCACAACAACTATATCGCATAAGTTTATATATCACATGGTATCTATCCATATAATGTCGACATATATACAATATATAAGTCCCGATGAAATTGATAAGACCTTAAAAATGAGTTATTTGGCATAATTAATAAAAGGCATTGAAATATCTACATAAAACGGAGAAGTCGAAGTATTTACATAAAACGGAGAAGTGAATCAAGGCAATCTGTATCTCTTTTAGAGTAGCTGATTATCTCTCTTGTTTCAGCATGTTTATAGCTGTTGATTGTTTATCTCATTCAGTACTATGTAGAGTCCTTCT
Organism: Pseudotsuga menziesii; assembly: GCA_001517045.1. Lineage (NCBI taxonomy): Eukaryota > Viridiplantae > Streptophyta > Pinopsida > Pinales > Pinaceae > Pseudotsuga > Pseudotsuga menziesii. The sequence goes on along the minus strand of LPNX010363594.1, from coordinate 436,458 downwards.
TGCCAGCATTCATTGCTCTGATATGTATGGTTAAAGTTCATCTCCGATGATTTCTCAGTTCTTTCTGACCTGTTATTACAGGGATGATGAGAAAAGTCTGCGATGATCAGACTTTACTTTTTGTATATGCTGCTATGTTTTGTCATTTAGATTTGTTGTTGCTGGAACTGTGATCTGACAGTTATCATGCTGATATGTAAAAGATGTCTTTTGATTCATAATGAATAACAAAGACTGGTATTTTTTCTCTGAAAAAAAATAAAACGGAGAAGTTAGAGACATGAGACTTATCAATGGCCATCTACCACAATTAATCTTTGACTAGCAATTGTAACTTAACACTTTTTATGATTATGAAATTTTAATATAAGTTGTACATTTTTTCTAAAAACATCACAAAAAAAAATTAGCTTTTTTTTCACGGTCATTTTTAAAATGGCAATTCTGGAAAATTCACTAAAATATAAGTGCAGGATATTCATCTACAGTTTTCCAGTTACGTTCTTGGGGTTTTTGCTGATTTTTTAAAATCTATTTTCTTAAGTTCAATTTTTATATCAAACTGAATTACATTTTTACACATTAACGATGGGCATGTCAAAAAAAATTCTATACATTGCCGCCATTTATAGATGTATCTTGGACTTTCCAAGGCATTTCACTTTCAATGTAAAAAAGTGCAAATGGTTGAGTGAATCATGTGAAAAGAATGTGAATTGATTTCCTTACTGCATGGAGACAAAGCGCGAAGTGAATAATGTGGGTCAGTTGTAAAGTGAATAATGCGACGAAGTTGAAGTTGACGTATGATTGGCGGTGGATTGCACGGAGACAAAGCGTGAAGTGAATAATGTTGGTAAGTTGAAGTTGACGTATGATTGGCGGTAGTGTCAGCTTCAAATTGGAATAAACATGTTGTAAGTAGATATGGTTAGTGACTTAAGTGAAAGTGATGCTTTTCTGGTTGTCAGTATGTATCTTCACTGATTTAAGTGGAAGTGATGGTTTTTTTTGGCAATATGTACTTCATAATGCAGCATTTAATGTTGTTGCGAGTGTATTGATGGTCCTTGGATATTGCTCTTCTTGAGATCTTACGGCGCTTTCAATGCTGGGTTGCAAAGTGTATGTTGGTTTTTCATTTATGCCTTGCTTCAAAATGACTTTTCCTCTTTATTTAATACCATCAAACCTTGAAAACAATTTCTATCTGTAAGTTTTTCTAAATGTTTAACAATATATTTTTAGTTATATGTAAGAAGAGTTTTTGTACAAATCTAATAGTACCATCTTACTTGTCAGTGAATCATGCTTCCATCCAATATTGAGGATGGCCTTGGCCTAGAATTAACCTAGCTTTGGAAAAACAAAATTGTTTAACAATTTTTTTTATTAGTTAACATCAATACAATACATTGAAAAACATCATATTTACTAATATAAATTAAAACGTTTTATAATTTTTTTTATTATATTTTTTTCATTATTTATTAAATAAAAATAAAAAATAAAATAATTTATTATTATCTAAAATACTTTATTTAAAATTTGAAAAATACAATTATAATACATTGTATCAATTACTAAATTACTAAATCCATACAATATTTAACCAATCTTGAGTGTGATTTTCCATTATGAATGATGACCAAGTTAATATGGGAAAATGTATTTTTTTATAGTTTATTATTTTTTAAACATTATTATAAGTGATATCTTTGTTGGTTTTATTTTATTTTATTTTTCGTGTCTAATATATTCGGGTTTAATATAGATCTATGTTGACTCTATTTTATTTTATTTTATAAGTGAACAAGAATTTTTTTAATTTTTGATGAATTATGAGTGAAAATGAATTTTTTAATTAATTACTTTTTATTGAGCTATAAGCACTTAGCTACTCTCAATGCAGACATATCAACACGAATGTAACACACCTCAAAATAGTAAGTAATTTTTTTTATACATGCATTGATTTTATGTATTTTACTAGCAGATTACTAAGTTCTAACTTATGAAAGTTATTAATTTCTTTATCATGTCTATTATGTCAGGTTCCGTTGGTTGAGGCAAAGGCCGACTCTCTTTGAAACATTCAATTACAGTTATAGGTGATTGTTTTCAGTTTTCTTGCTTTTATAATTAATAGTTTTTACCAGGGCCCTAATTGCCCTAAGGATGGGGAGACTATCCCTAGTCTCGATCCAATCCATTATGTAACATGGTTGTTAGAGTGGTTTAAAGGCCTTAGGCCTTACCATAGCCTAAGCTTAATTGTGACCCTCCATCCTAAGCGTGATGGTTTGGGTTTGTAAAACATATGGTACCTACCTTAGTGTAACCCTTCGTTAACATATTACAAAGTTTATGGTTTACGATGCAATGTTTTCTTGGCATAATATAAAGGTGTTTCTATGATACATTTATGCCAAGGTCCATACGATATATTATATGGTTTGATTATTTGGAGTTTCTTTTATCACATGGTTCGAATTTTGATATTAGAACATGCATGCAATTATTTCTGGCTATGATTGCTCTATCTGTGTATTAAAAGTGGTACCTTGGTTAACTTTAAAGTTGTCGTGGCTGCGAGTTGACAGTGCAACCAAGTTCTTGAGCTGGCTCGAGAAGTGATCTCGACCTTACACCTATAAGGTGATATTGTAAAGGTTTCACAAGGTTTTTAATATGTCTTTGGTTGTCAGAACCCTCGTTATTGCATTGCTTGTTTTTGGTCTGTAACCGGCGAGAGCCAAAGGCTCTGCTCTGTAATGGTTTTAGGGTTTCTGGTTTAACATTGTGTTAATGGCATTGTGCTTTAACCCTTCCCAGGTTTTTTGAGCTCCCATGGCTTCCTCAATGGTCTGCATTCCAAAACTTGCAGCTCAATGAAGCCTGCCATTACTTTGTCCATGCAAACTATCTGCTAACAGGTAAGAAGGTCCTAGAACTTGTCTCTGTATTTTACTTGGTATAAATCCATTATTTACAAAGTTTACTGATAAATGTTTGTTGTGGGTGCAGGCCGAGGAGAGACATGGGAACCTTCAGAGGAGTCGAACCTTCTCCCTCTCTACAACATGCCAAGGTAAGAAAAATATAAGGGTTAAACAATTTTCTTCTGTTTCGTTTTATTATTAAATTTAATTTCTAACATTAACTTGCAATGTTTGCAGGTTGAGGGCACTGGAGAGGGAGGATACAAGGGCACCCCCTCCTAGGCCCATGGTTTTAAACGCCTAGGTATATTATGGTAAACCCTTTATTTATTATTCTTTTTACTAAGGATTTGGTCTGAACTCACTAACTGGTGTATTTATTTTTTGCAGGTACTAGATGCATGGCAAAGGGAGTTAAGAAGGGGTAGCGCTCCAATTTTAAGATAAATTTCTATAGTGGATTTAGAGTAAACCTTTAGGGTTTAAGTTTTTAGTTTTTCTTTTATACTTATAGAGGGTTTTACAACCACTATGTTTCGACATCGTGCTTAGATGCTCTATAACTCGTTTGTTTAGTCTTTACCCTAAGATTTAGGGTGCCATTACAAATGGACTTACTCCCATTAGCTTGTTTTAGTAGTTTCTTTTTACAGTGGTTTAGATTTGATGGTGGAAACCATCACATATGGTTTTCCAGCCACATCTCGCATATGCGATTGGATAACGTTAATTGTATAATAGAAAATACACATGACCCTTAGGGTCCACACATTATCTGTTTACTTGTAATTATACCTGTAAATTGATTCGAGTTTTAAATTTTAATGGATTCCATCCTTTGATGGTATTACGACCAGGAATGTAATTGAAAACATTTGCTATTGAAAATACCTATGTTTAGTTTCTAGATAACAACTGTTTTTTTAACCCGTAGTGACATTTATTACGATTACTATTGTTTTAGTATCTTGATTTAATTTTTTTATATAACGATGGCGACCATTTTAACATAGCCTTACATCCATAAACTTTAACTTGATATTGTTTAACTAATACAATCCACGCGATTTCAGTAGAGTAGTTTAACAATGAAATAGGGGTGTCATGATAAGTATTTGGTTTGGATTTCATGTGGATCTACTTAGTGCATTTTATTTAATACTCGGTTCCCTTCATCATTGGGCTTAACACTAGTCCTTAAACAAGAATGTTTTGCTTCTGTGATTTGTTTTTCAATGGGACTATGGATTACTTAATCTCTTTAAGTTTGATTAAAGATAGTTAACTTCTAGATCCGTAAAGGATTTCATTAGATTTGTTAGATCTTAGTTGTAACTATCCTGTAGGTGACTGTTTGTATAACCTCTGTGCTGTAAAGGAACACTTTGCAATTGTAACTGGTTGCGATTCATAGATTGTGGATCCGTAAAGGATTGGTTCATAATTTAATTGTGTTTAATTCGTAGATGATTATTTACTTTAGATCCTCATTCCGGTTATGATTGTTTACTTGGATCCATAATGGATTGTTTATATATTTAAATTATGTTCATTTTGTAGAGGTTTAAAACAAATGGATTTATTTGTACAAGATCAGTTCTATATGAAAATAGAAGATAAATATGTGACTATAGATTTATTTATAATAGATATATTTTGTACATTAACAAAATCTTATGATTCTTTGCTAAAGTACTTTGAGATATGTAAAGAATTAGGTTATAATTTTCGACTGTATAAGCATAAAGACTTGATGTTTAAAGGAATGGGATAGAGATTATTCCTCACTCTGCCCAAAACATGAGATATTTAGGTTTATACAAACAATATTAGGAGATCTGGTTATTCTACAGACTAACAGTTTTATCTTACATATTATGAAATTTATAAGAAAGAAAAGAGTACAGTAATCCATTAAAAACTACATCTGTCACATAGGAAGGAAATAGATATAATTTGATAACATATCGATTAAGTACAAAATTCGATTTTCAATATATAAACCAGTAAAACATAAATTCCTAACTCAAGTATAGATGCATGATTAGAACTTCCCTCATTGTCATTTAACATTTATAATCAAAACATAACTGGATTAAAACTAATAAACAAGTTAGACTAATCGATGCATACTAGGTGCTACATTTACAATTCCATATCTACTATAAATTTAGACATAGAATAAGAACCTGTCACCACTGCTGGGAAAACAAAAGTGGAAAAGTCGTTCCTCCTGACCAACTCCCACAGTTGCCAAGTTACTTTCTCTAGAACCCCCGAGCATGTTCCCTGAACCACAAGAGCAAAATCCTTCAATGCGCCATCTCTTGCATTCTCATATTTAATCCTTGTCTAATGCCAGCCTCCTGCTTGCTTATGGACATACTATTATATAGTATTTTGCCTAGGACTTGGTCATTTATGAGCCTCCTGCTCTTTAGCACTCAACTAGGAGTTATGACCTAATTTTTTGGGATGATGCTTTCTGCATCTTGAGTTCTCACTCAGTGGCTTCAGCCACTTATCTTTTACTCTAATCATAATTCATTACAAATGTTTTATTTTTACTTTTTGTAAAAAATAATCAAAATAATAATTAAAATATTTTTTAGCAAAAATTAATACTAAATTATTAATTTCAGGTGCATCACAATGAAAAGATAAATTCTATAAAAAATATATCTATCTTATAAAAAAAATTGTTATAAAAAAATACAACTCCTAAACTTAAAAAAAAATCAGTACCACATAAAAAAACTACCACCCAATTTGAACACTATACCCCACTAAAAATCAACATTTAATACTTTAAAAAATTACACCATGATTAACGGTGCACACCAGGGTCAAGCTGTAAACCTGCCACCAAATTTCAACCATGCACCCCACTGATGAGCAACATTTAATACTTTAAATACTTAAAAAAAGTGATAGTCCATTTAAATCCAATCTGACAACTAATTATTAGCCTGTCATTCCGTCTGCTCTTTCTTAACAACTAAGTTATCTCACAGGCTTATGGATTATGTTTGTTCAAATAATATGCTTACAGTAACAATGTCGGATTTGTTTGAATATCTGATAAATAATAACAACTCGCTTATGTTATTTGCAAGTTTAAATGTTTTTTTTGGAATTTGTTGGAGATGCTTGTAACATCGCCACATTTGGTCGAAAGATCTATTTTTATTTATTATTTTTAAATAAATAAGTATTTTTGTTTTCTAAATATATGGCAAATAGTGTCTTTTTTCATGGATGTGACATGGACAACTTTGCACAGGAATGATTATCGATAAACATTTTGAATTTTTGTTTTTAAATTTAATACGTTTAATGTTGAAAATTTTTCATTAAAATGATTTAATACGTGTTTATTTTTGTGTCTTGAAGATTTGTTTCTTCTGAGCAGTGTTTTAGTTTAAAAAATCTTTAATAAAGGTTTAATGTTTTGATTGTTTATAACATAAAAGTTTGAGTATTTTATATTTTAACAGAAGAGTTTGAGTATTTTTGTATTAATAAGGATACAAGAAATAAAGTTTACATCATGTCAAGGAGGGATTGTTTCAAAGGAGGACAATGGTCCAAAACTCTTCGTTTATATTTAACATATTTATAGCTATCTTGAAAGATCCATAATCTATGGAGACTATACCTCATTACAAACTGTCCAAGAAGTAGTAAGCAAAACAAGTCATTGCAAAGGCTCAAATTTACACTAATTCTGAGCAAATGAGAGACCAAAATCATACACTAGGTTTGTGCAAGCGATTTCATTGAAGTTCAACCTGCTGCTTCCAATTTCAGAAAGACTCCTAATAGCACCTGTGGATATAAAATCATGCATATGATTTTTTCTTGCGTTCTTATTGAAACTGAGAGCTATCATTTTTTAATGCATTCTTGTTGAGACTGGCTGACACATCTCATCCTAATCAACCCAATTTCAAAACTTTGACCGACTTCCCTCCCTTCATCTTATTCCTATGCCAAGCCACATCTTGTTGATAGCATTCTCATTATTATAACTTGTCTAAGTGCTCAATGCGCAGGAAACAATTTTTATTCCCTTTGATAAATCCTTCTACGCATGCTTCCTTCCTTATTGCATGATGTTTCCCTCTAGATCGCATGATGTTTTCCCTCCAGATCACTTGATGTTTTCCCTCTACGCCATAACACACCTAAAAATCGTACATTTTTTTTTACATGTATTATTTTCGCATTTATCATAGCAGAAGCTTATTTTTAAAAATACCGTTGGTTCTAATATCTATTCTTCAGCTGTTGATGACAGGGTTTGTTGATATTTATGACGGCCGGTTCCTTATAGAACCTTTAACCATACTCCTTCAGGTGATGTACTTTGATTACTTTTTGTGCAATTAACTATCTTACTGTAAAGGTTTAGCCTTGACATAGTTACATTATGTGTGTAAGACCTGCCCCTGAGCATGAAAGGCTTAGGGTTTGTAAAGTATGGTTTTCCATACAATTATCTCTTACCATGAATAAAAAGAGGGTTTTACATACTTGTACTGGGCATGGATCTACATGTTTTTTACTCTACGACCACTCTTTAGAGATCCTACAAGTGTTGGTTTTAAAGCACCTCTTTACTTCTTTTATGTGTTTGAGTGGTTACTATCTTTATCATGGTTTTAAGTTGATATACATCAACAGGGGTATCAATGTGATTATGGTTTTAATGTTTTAATGTTTTAATGTAAAAACTAAATAACCCTTCCCAATACCTTAGCCTTACCCATGGCTAAGGTATTGGCCTTGGTGTTAACATGTTTTATGGCATACCTCAGAAGGGTATGGGTCTAGCCATGACCCACGATGGCATTAGATACCAACATACTTTACGAAGGTTTAATGCATAAAGATGAATGTTATACTATGGGGTTTATCCAATGAAATGCTTGACTTGGCATGCGATAAGATTATATAGCATATATGTATATGCGATGGTTCCAAGCAATAGGCTATGATTGATTCTTTTTAATACATGATCCAAAGTTATATTCAAAATTATTTCTTTGTAAATGATTTTGGTTATGATATTTAAGTTGTTTATGGTTGACATGACGCCCATCCTCGTTGCGAGTTGGCAACACAACCAGGACCCACGAGGCATTAAGGGATATGATCCCTGCTCTACACGTAGAGGGTGAGATTTACTTGAGCTTCAAAAGGGTTTTGAGGGTCTTTACTCTGTCCTTAGCTGCATTTGGGTATGTTTTGTGGTCAAAGGTTGTGTGCGACTGAGCTCTCCTCTGTGTGCACAATGCTATGGGTTTTCTTGCGTTGATGGTATGTGGTGCTACATTCTTACTCTATTGATGACATTTGTGTGAGTTATTTGTTGTTAGTGGTTACCTTGGCCAACTCTTCACTATACCAGAGCTTCGACGAGCCTGTCAAGTGTACCAAATCACGCGACTAGCCTGTCTCGGCAGGTGAACAAGCTTACTAAACTGTAAATTGTATCCATTTGTTTAAATTTTATGATAAAACCATACAGAGGGTTTCCTGTGGGTGAATTGTAGGCTATGGGGAAATAAGGGATATCGGAGGATAAAACCCCTGGCTCTCGTTGTCAATACGCCAAGGTAACAACTTCTGCAAGTTTATTTTTGCTTTAAACTTCTTTAACGATGAAACTAGGAACTAACTAGAATTAGAGTTTACTTATAGGTTTTCGACGCTGGTGAGGAAGCGACAAGGTCACCTCCTTCCAAGCCCATGTTTTCAAATGCCTGTGTAAGTTACTCTAACCCTGCTTCGACTGGTTCTTTTTTTTTTAACATTTCTTTTATTTAAATAACCATACTAATCCCCTTTCAATTGATCGCAGGTTTCGTAGGGTGAGACTTCATGGGATACAATGAAAAGATAAGTGGTTCTATTCCTTTTTAAAGTTTATTCTATCCCTTACTTGTAATGGAAACCTCATTTTGGGTCGTGTCAACTTTAAGCCAATACTTGGCATTGTAATGAATTGATTTCATTTTGTTTAAACCTTGGTAGGGTTTTTGAGGTGCCCTTAACGGGTCTTACTCCTGTATAATTTTTTTTTTTAGTTTTGGTTTTGATTTATAGTGGAAGCCATTAGTAATGGTCTTATAACCACTCTGTAAACATGTATAAAAATATATTGTTATATCCTTTTGCTAAAATAGAACATTGGGATCCGACCTTGGCTGGTTTTTAACCAATGTTGTTTGATGTATGTATTTGTTTATGTAGACTATAATGAAAACCCTCGGCTACCATCGTAGATGGTCTTATGGTCGTGGAAAGAGGGCATCCTTTTCGTTTTTAAAAATATATGTATTTAGATTGTAATATAAATGTCGTTTAGATGTGTTGCGATGGTAGCTTTTGTGGAAAATACTTACGACCATTTAAACTCTTGCTTAATTTAATTTAACTTGTAACCTCTATAAGGTGTTTCACTGTTTATGTGTCGCTGGTGATAGAGAAATAGTGGAGGTAATTTGGCATGGACTTACAACCATATTAGGTTTGTTTTAATCCTGACGATTCGAAAAATTATATTTTAATGTTTAAGGAGTTTAATACCATATAGTTACAGGACTCGATCCCGTAATTTCGGTAAGAAATGGGATCTAGTATTTAGAAGAAGACAAGGATCTTCCTCTGTATAATAAATGCATTTTAATTATACAGTGAGTGTTTAATTGTTAATATCAGAAGGTTTATAACTTAGTTTGGAAGCCACGATGTGGACCTTGCCCAAACGTCGATTCCTCTATCGTAAAGAATAATGTGATAGTTGGTGTATCAACAGTTTATAGATTTAGCTTGCTTTTGTATTGTTTACAATCTATTAGTGGATTGTAAAAATGGATCCTTGATCCGATAATTTAGATTAACGATTCAATGGTTTTGATCCCACGGCTTGTAATGTGATCTGGTGTATGATGATTTTTTTATTATAAATGACTCTTCAGATTTGCTATAGTTTAGGAAATCTATAATTATAGTATATAAATAAGGATCTTCGATCCATAATCTTGCTCTTCCCAATCTGTAATATTATGGGGATAATATTCTAGGATACCTGTAGATGTTATCTTACTCTCAAATAACCTTTGATTTGGTGGGATATGTTTGTGAACATGATTTATTATGATGATTTTTAGATCATTTGTTTAATTAAGGGATCTATACAGTCTCAACTATAGTATTTCCTATGTAAATACTTACAATATTTCATAATGTTTTTTCTTATACATATCTTATTCGATGCTTATTACTTAACTTAGTTAATTCATATGTTGTAATACTATTTTATTTTTAAGGATAAGCTAAAAACTACATATCTATATACTAACATTATATAATCTGATGTTGTAGGTTGTGTAGTGAATTGGGATAAACATTACATAAATAGATTCATTCACTTACATAAAAAGAAATCCATTTCTATACTTTAAATATACATTGTAAAATCAATTGCTAATTTAATTTCAATATACATAGTAGGACAAATATTTAGAAGAACGATTTCCATTTAGGAATATACAGTCGAAATTAGTAAATTAATGTGCATATTGGAAACAATGATTTCACTTCATTCAGAACCAGTATAACAAAAATAAATTAATAAAAAAAAACATTAGAGTTAAGCTACTACAGATCTAGGGAAAATATATTCTATAGCATTAAAATATAAAGTATAAACTTGGCATCAACGCTAGGAAAACAAGAGTGGAGATGTTGTTCCTCCCAAACAACTCCCAGAGTAGCCAAGTTACTTGAACCCCTGAGCCTATTCGTTGAACCACAAGAGCAAAATCTCAATGCGCCATCTCTTTCATTTTAAATATGTTTAATCCTTGTCCAATGCTAGCCTCCTCCTGCTTATGAATATACTAATTTATAGTATTTTTCCTAGGACTTGGTCATTTATAAGCCTCCTGCTCTTTAGCACTCAAATAGGAGTTGTGACCTGATTTTTGGGGATGATGCCTCCTGCATCTTGAGTTCTCACTCGATGGTTTTTATTTTTAATGTTTATAGGGGATATTTGTTATTTTATTAGGATATGGGTGCCATTAGGAGGTTTTGTGCACCAAGGACGAGTCTCTAGGTATTAACCATGGTAGTAATTGCAAAAGGGGCCAAGTTTTATATAAATATTTTAGGATTTGGTCCATGAACATGGCCTCAAAGCACAACATAGGCCATCTAAAAAGGATATTTGATCTTCAATTCATACATAGTCACCTATAGGAGGTTTTCCATACTATGAAAGTATCTTAGGGCCTTGACTATGGTCAAGTAGGTAAACAAATGTTAAATGACCTAACTAAATAGTTCATGGATCATGGGACAAAGGGAAGTCTTGAAATATTACACACACCCTTTAGAAGGGAGCTTTATCTACCATGTTGGATAAATACACCATTAGGAGAATTGCTCACTGGGAATGGGTATCAAGGCCTTATCTATGGTCATGTGGGATCCATTACGAGGTTTTCCATAAAAGATGGCTCTTGACACACTACCCATCGTCTAAAGACAAAATCCATTGTCTTGGTGACTAAACTATGTTTTTATGGTTTATGGACCATGAATAGGGTCAAAAATCACGACACGAGCCCTATAATTGGAATATTTATCCCACAAGTATAATATGTACACCATGACAAGGTTTTGTATGTTAGTGATTGGTATTAGGGATCTAACCATGGTCCAAGGAAATCCACTAGTCTCAGGGACAACCACATAGCAATTGCTTAAGAGATGAATATAATATAATTATGATTTAAGGATTAAACTATGCTGAGATAGGTGGCTTTTACATCCAAAAATTAAAGTAGTAATCCCTTAATATATATATGTGCTTTGTAAGAACAATGTCAAAATTCTTGCAAATAGGACATTCATAATTATCAGTGGCTTGCTAACAACATTGTCATCACTTAGAATCATAATGTGAATTATAAGGTGGCGCTTATGACTATGAACCCTAAAAACATATTTTAGGCTCTAATGGTTGTCCTGAGACCATGATTAGAGCCCTAATTCCGGTCTATAGTCCACCAAGCCTATTAATGGTATCACTATTATATTTGTGGTGCAATGCTTCCATTTATATGGATTATGTGGTGTCTTCAAACCCTATGCATGCTCTATGGACCATAAAAGCATCTTTTAGTGCCTAAGACATCTCAAGGACTATCAATTATGGAAAACCTTGTATATGCCATTTATTTTATATTATTTTAAACCAGCAACTATATTTGTAGAAACATAAAATTTTCATAGCATAATCATGCATATATCTTCCATACCTTTCCAATGAGCTAAAGAAGAAAAAATTTATGTTTGGGAAGAAAGTTGTGCCAAGATACTAATTTTTTAATATATTGAAAATAAAACTAGTGTTCCTTGGATGGGGTGATATCCATCCCATTGCACATTTTGATGACCATTAATTGTGCTGCCAAGTGGAAGCCAAAGGATCTAGGCGAGCAAGCACAGTTTAATTGCAACCCCTTAATGCATACAAGCGACGGTGAACTCACTCTAAAACACTTAATGTTGGGCCTCATTTGTAGGGTCTAGCATTCTTAGGAGATGGAAAATTTAATGAAGTAGAGGAGTTCAATCGATGCAATTGGTACTTGATCCTTCTACCAATGTACTAGGTGCTTGTCTTAGGTTTGGGAGAACAATTTTAATAGTGGATGGAGGTTCTCAGATCTTATTCATGTGCATATTCTTGCTCTCTTTCACTCTAGAACTATTCATCATTGTTTTGCATTCAGGATTCTCATCACGCCCTTCAAGGCTCGTTTGAGATGTTGAGGGCATTCTCGCAGAGCTGGTGAAGCTAATATGGTTGAGAGAATTTCCATTCACTCATCTAACTGCTAATATGGTTGCATTGGATTTAGGTTTAGCATGACAATCCTGATGGTTTGGACTCTAAGACCAAGAAAACCTCCATTTTTTGAGGGCCTCTAAATATCTTCATTTTTCATGTTACTTTTAAATAGGCCATGCAAATCCATCAATGATGAAATTACAAATGCATTCAGATTTGAGAATGTAGATTCCATATATATATAATCAAAAGAATATATTGTTTATTAGTTTTAATTTATTTATATAAAAATCTTAAAATACGAACGTCTCTTGTTTCAACTATAAAGTTTTATTGCCTTGCCTATTTTAAAATCAAATTATATGCTCAATTAGCTTAGATTGAAGTATATAATCTAAAAAAAGAAAGTCATTTGATTATGTTAATACCCTCATGATATTCGCTAATGCACAACTACATGTTTTAAGGGCTATAATGACTTTCTAAATTTAAAATAAAATTAAATAAACGTTATTTAAAAAAAAATTAGTTGTGCACAAGAACGATCAACTTCATCTCCTAAAATTTTTGTAAGGAAATTCCATCATTTAGGTATCAAACACTTTAACTAACTGGAAGATGTACAATATATTTTGGAGGAAAAATAGCATACCAATGTTAGAGAACATAAAATCACTTGGTCATGCTAAAAATCCATATATAAAAATTATATATTCTGGAAGCTAATTGGATTTCCTACATTTCATATTATTAAATATTCAAATTCATTATCAAAATACCTTTAACCGTCTCTTCAAGTCAACATATCATTATTTTTCCATAATGTATGGTTATCACAAAGCAACGCCATGGTTAATGTGTTATCCTTGTAAGCTTCTTCACCTAATGTACTAACTATACAATTGCCTCATCAAATGCTTGTATTATAAACAATTATGATTTTACTGGTAATACAATATTTCCATATAGACAGATGTGGTCAGATCACAATTGAATGATGCAAATAAACAACACACGTTTTAGACAAAATAATCTAAATTAGGTTTTTTTGTTGGGTAAAGATTCTAGAATTAAGGCTTTGAATTTTGTGATATTATATGTTAGAGAAAGGAGTCTTACCAGTCATACTGTTTATAATCTATTATGACTTTATAATCAGATACTAGGGAATACATTGTAAAGTTTTGAACTCTTGATGATATCTGATTTATTCCTACTTGGCTATATGTAAGTTAATTTTTTTGGAAGACCTCTATACACCGTTTCTTTTAACTTAAATAAAGAGATTAGGTTTTTCTTTTTGGGAAAAAAAGACACTTTATAAAGTACCTACTTGGCAAGCACATAGGTACAATCGAACGAATTTTAAATTTTAAATTTCATAATAGAATACATAAAAGTTAAGCACCAACTCTATCACACTTTAGTGCATATACCCAAGGGCATTTTATAGAAAATTAATAAATTGTGTTACGATTTTCTGTGTATAGGGGGTTGTGAGTACAAATGTTTGCATCTAACTTATTGAAAAAATCTTGCTAACACAAAGAATTTAGGTGGTCAGGGACTCAAAGATATTCATCTCTATGGAGAATCTCTTATTGTTAAGTCGATGTGGAATTCCATTAGAAATAACATTCATTGGAGCAGAATTACCAGAGAGAAGTATATTTCCATCAATTTAAATCTGGATTGGATTTAGTGTGAGAGAAAGAGTTTCTAAAAAGTTTCTAACCAATGAAAATATTTGACTCTCACATTCTCTATTATAAGTCAATATCTAGTCTAGCAGGTCATAAATGACACCTAGGTTCGAGTGGGAGGTGACAAAATCATGGGGTGTGATAGAGGTATTATTTTTTCCTCATATTGTATCCATCGTATTTAATCGAATGAGAAATGCTTGTTGAATTCAATGAGAAATGATTCAACAACGTCAATCTGGAGGTAGGGGTTCTTGAGTCTTGTCGATGTTGGGCTTGGAAGGTAGTGTCAGGCTTTGTGAGAGGATAATTTGGGGGAATTTACTAGGGTGCACATTCATCTTTGATAATATTTTGATGAGATGTTTTGGGCATATAATAAGATGAGAGGGTCATATTCTGTCAAGTTGGTGTTATACATGAATTATTTAGTTAGGTCATCTGACATTTGTTTCCCTACTTGACCATAGTCAAGGCCCTAAGATACTTTCATAGTATGGAAAACCTCATATAGGTAACTATGTATGAATTTAATATCAAATATCATTTTTATATGGCCTATGTGGTGCTTTAAGGCCATGTTCATGGATCAAATCCTAAAATATTTATATAAAACTTGACCCCTTTTGCAATTACTACCATGGTCAATACCTAGAGACTCATCCTTGGTGCACAAAACCTCTTAATGGCACCCATATATCCCAATAAAAGAACAAATTAAATAAAATTAAGTAATATTTACAAACACTTGCAAATGCACAATCTACTTATCCAAATCCATCTTCATAACATAAAACAAAGTTGTTAATTCACCCCTATTGTTGGTTCCATGCCCCAAACCAACTTTGAAATCAATAGAATGAGACTATGAAAACTAAAAAGAAAACCCAATACCACAAGACATGGCTCCACCTTGACTTTCACCATCAAAATAACACCACAAGATTGCCTTATCGATCGGAGGGTGAATTGTAGTTCACACCCCCTTAGTGTTAACAATAATTTTATATAAGTGTATCCTTTCTACCATATGTGCACAAACCTGTAAAGAAGGAACAAATTACCTTGAGAACAAAGCCTCATTCCCTGCCAACCAAATATTCCATAAGACAAGTAAGGGGATTGATCAAAACACCTTCAATTCCCTGTTAAGAAACCAAAATGGAAAGCTATTAGATCTAAATTCCTTACACTATAAATCACAATTACCCAACATTGTTCCAACCTCGATCCAAGCTTGCCAAGAAAAATCAAATGATAAAAATAAATGCTTGATTGATTCCCCATTGCTTCAGCATAAAGAACACCTCCCATGACCATAAATATTGCACTTCTACAATGCCTCCCAAGTCAACACCTTATCCTTTAAAGTCAACCAAATGCATAATATACATTTAAGGGACCTTTAATCCACCATAATTTTTTCCTTCAGCAAACAAGAATCCCTATATCGACATCACACATCGACAATAACCCAACTTGACAAAATATGACCCTCTCATCTTATTATATTCCCAAACCATCTCATCAAACTCTTATCAAAGATGAATGTACACCCTAGTAAATTCCCCAAAATGATCCTCTCGCAAAGCCTCAAATTTCCTTCCAAGTCCAATATCGACAACACTAAACAACCCCTCCCTCCAAATTGATGTTGTTTAATCATTGCTCATTGAATTCAACAAGCATTTCCCATTATATTAAAGATGATGGAAACAATATGAGGGAAAAATAATACCTCTATCAAACCCCATGATTTCATCGCCTCCCACTCGAACCTAGGTGCCATTTATGACCCGCTAGACTAGATGTTGACTTATAATAGGGAATGCTAGAGTCAAAGATTTTCATTGGTTGGAAACTTGTTTGAAACTCTTGCTCTGACACTAAATCCAATACAAATTTAAATTGAGGGAAATATGCTTCTCTCTGATACTTTTGCTCCAATGAATGTTATTTCTAATGGCATTCCACATCGACTTAAGAATAAGAGATTCCCCATAGAGATGAGTATTTTTGAGGTGCTAACAACCTAAAGTATTTATGTTAGCAAGCTTTCGTCATAAATTTAGATGCAAACCTTTGTGCTCACAACCCCATATACACAAAAATTTATAACACAATTTACAATTTTTTCCCAAAATTTCGTTGGGTATATGCACCAAAGTGTGGTAGAACTAGTGCTTAACTTTTATGTATTCTATTATGAAATTTAAAATTTAAAATTCCTTTGATTGTACCTATGTGCTTACCAAGTAGGCACTCTATAAAGTGTGTGTTTTTTTTTCCAGAAAGAAAAATCTCAACTCTTTATTTAAGTTAAAAGAAACAATGTATAGAGGTCTTACACAAAAATTAACTTACATATAGCCAAGTAGGCATAAATCAGATACCATCAAGAGTTCACAAAATTTTCAATTTATTCCCCAGTATCTAAGTATAAAGTCATAATAGATTATAAATGGTATGACTGGTAAGATTGCTTTCTCTAATAGATAACATCACAAAATTCAAATATCTATTCTGGAATCTTTACCCAACAACAAAACCTAATTTAGATTATTTTGTCTAAAAAGTGTGTTGTTTATTTGCATCATTCAATTGTGATATGACCACATCTGTATATAAGGAAATATTGTATTACCGGTAAAATCATAATTGTTTATGATGCAAGCCTTGGATGAGGCAATTGTAGAGCTTGGTACATTAGGTGAAGAAGCGTACATATAGCACATTGATCATGATGTTGCTTTGTGATAACACATTATGGAAAATTAATGATATTTTGACTTGAAGAGACGATTACAGGTCTTTTGACAATGAATTTGAATATTTTATAAGATAAAATGTAGGAAATCCAATTAGCTTCTAGGATATATAATTTCTATTTATGGATTTTTAGCATGACCAAGTGATTTTGTGTTCTCTAACATTGGTATGTTATTTTTCCTCCAAAATATTTTGTACACATTCCCATTAGTTAAAGTGTTTGATACCTAGATGACGGAATTTCCTTACAAAAATTTTAGGAGATGAAGTTGATCGCTCTTGTGCACAACTATTTTTCAAAAAAAAATGTTTATTTTATTTTATTTTAAATTAAGAAAGTCATTATAGCCCTTAAAACATGTAGTTGTGCATTAGCGAATATTATGAGAGTATTAACATAATCAAATGACTTTCTTTTTTTAGATTGTATACTTCAATCTAAGCTAGTTGAGCATATAATTTTATTTTAAAATAGGCAAGGCAATACAAAGTTATAGTAGAAACAAGAGACGTTCGTATTTTAAGATTTTTATGTAAATAAATTAAAACTAATAATTTTTTCTTTGGAATTTATATATATCGAATCTACATTCTCAAATCTGAATGCAAGTGTAATTTCATCATCGAGGGATTTTCATGGCCTATTTAAAATTAACATGAAAAACGAAGATATTTAGAGGCCTTTAAAAAAAATAGAGGTTTTCTTGGTCTTAGAGTCCAAACCATCAGGATTGTCATACTAAACCTAAATCCAATGCAACCATATTAGCAATTAAATGAGTGAGTGGAAACTCTCCCACTAAAAAAATGAATTTCAACTAACAAGCACATGAAGGGCCATGAATCTCAATTAATAACCTCTACGAGAACACCCTCAATGTCTCAACCAGACCATGAAGGCCGTGCTGAGAATCTTGAATACAAAGCAGGGATGAATAGTTCTAGAGAAAAAGAGCTCGAGGATACACACATGAATAAGATATGAGAACCTCCATCCATTGTTAAAATCATCCTGCCAAACCTAAGACGAGCGCCTAGTACATTGCTAGAAGGATCAATTACCAATTGCATTGATTGAACTCCTCTACTTCATTAAGCTTTCCATCTCCTAAGCGTGTGAGACCCTACGGATGAGTCCCAACACTAAGTGTTGTAGAGTGAGTTCACCATCGCTTGTATACACTAAGGGGTTGCAATTAAACTATGATTTCTCGCTTATATCCTTTGGCTTTCACTTGGAGGCACGATTAAAGGTCATTAAACTGTGCTATGGGGCTGGATATCACCCTATCCAAGGCACAATAGATTTATTTTTAATATATTAAAAAATTAGTATCTTGCCACAACTTTCTACCCAAACATCAATTTTTGCTTCTCTAGCTCATGGGAAAGGTATGGAATATATATGCATGATTATGCTATGAAAATTTTATGTTTCTACAAATATAATTGCTTGTTTTTAAAAGAATGTAAAATAAATGAAATATGCAAGGTTTTCCATAATTTATGGCCCTTGAGATGTCTTGGGCACTAAAATATGCTTCTATGGTCCATAGAGCATGCATAGGGTTTGAATCCACCACATAATCCCTATAAATGGAAGCAGTGCACCACAAGTATAATAGTGATAACATTAATAGGTTTGGTGGACTATAGACTGGTATTAGGGCTCTAATTGTTGAAATATTGTAGCTTCAAAGAATATTCTAAATGTCATTTATTGTTGTAACCTATCAGAGATGTTTTGTTCTTTCATCGAGATCTTACTATTGTATTTGGTCATCATAGAGTCATGAGGTAAAACCTATGTTGTAAGTTAGGTCAATAGAACCCTCCAAAATATAATATTATATTGTTTTGTGTATTCCTAGGTGAAGTCAGCATAGTAAGTTTGTTGGGACCGACCTGTTAGGGAAAAAGTCAAGTGGAAGAAAGAGTATAAATAGAGGAAGTGTGTTCCTCATTTGACACACACACTCACTTGTGTATAGCGCATAGGAGAGAGAGAGAGAGAGAGAGAGACATATATGAAAGGAGAAGGAGCACATGTTTGGGTTTTTATCTTTAGAGTTTTGATACATCTATATAGAGGAATTTTTTTGGGTTTTATTCCCCTAGAGGGTTTTCAAGGATAAATATGTGTCTATCTTGTGATTGTGTTTCTTTCAGTGATCCTGCATATGCTATTGTTGTGAAATTTAATTGAATACTAATGATATCTAGATAAGCATATGAAATATTAACAACTGAGGAGGGACCGGTACTCGGGAAATTTTGGGCAATGGTATGAATAATGGCTACATAAGCCATAAATTGCTTTGTAGCGATTTCTTTTTAACCGCAGGTATGGTTGGTATGTTCACAACTGGAGCATCATTGGTCTCCACTATAATAAAATCGGGATAATTTTGTGTCGCATGGCCTTGGACATCGTATAAAGCACATATAGGCAGAGGACATGGTTATTTTCGATCTTTGGGCACCTTTCTCCTTATCTTTGTGGGAGGAGGGGGGAAGCAGTTGGTTGCATACCAGGAGGGAGGTGTGACACGGTCTCAACAGGTTGGATCGATGTCAACATGATTTGCAGTGTTAGGGGTGTGGTGGGTTGATGGAGGTACCACACAAGAATACCCAAAGTGAATCCCGAAAGGTTGAGAGTATCCATGACTTGGTTACTCACGATTTTGAAAGGTGGAAAAAGGAAAGCGATCGTGTGTACAGGGAAGGAACCCCAATAATTCCTCATGGTATGCGTTGCGACTAAGTTTGTGAGGAGGTCAAAATGTTACTGTATGTGATAGTGCACAAATCCGATATGTCAGTAAATGAAGGATGGGGTGGTAAGGACAAAAATGCTTCTGTTAAAGGAGTGTTGTAAAATAAGCATGCTCCAACAGAAGACAAGGAAGGAGTGGATACACTCTCAATGGTGGTGTCGATCATAGGGAGGATATGCTCTGTAGTGGTTGGTCCTTTAGGATTTTAATACATCAGTTGGTCGATGGTCATGATATTCCCATCATGGGGTAACATCAACAATCGAAATACGATAGAGGAAACGGCTCGCATTGCATACATATAACTACATTTAAGGAGGAGGTTGTAATCAAGTTGGGCGTTAATGACCTCAATGTCAATCAACATGATTTTTTCAGCTAACTCAATGGGGATGTTCGTGATAACGCCTTATGGTTGAGAAACACAGCCATTATAAGCACAAAGGGAAATAGTGGAAGGTTCAAGGGTTGGGGATCCAAGTTTCTTATAGACAAAGGTTGACATAATGCAGGTGGATGCACCCTGATTGATGATGCATTGATGAATAACCAAAATTTGAATAGTGACTGAAACTGGGAAGGATAAATATTATGGCATCTGGGGTTCTCCTTGATTCAAGTTGAAAGTGATCAACTGAGAATCAGTTTGATCGATGACACCTAGCGCATATAGAAAATATTTATGTTGTGAAGGAAATGTTTTGAGGACTTCCAGAGCAGACATGGTCGAGGGAGCCTAGGGAAAGTTGTTGAAAACACTATAATTAAAAGCGGCTCTAGTAGCTGGGTTGTTCATGACGCGACGCAAAGGGAACCACATGAATTTGGTAGTCTCATTCATGGGAGCTCACAGAAAATGTAAAGACATATTGAGAGAAATGGAGGTAGATTCCAAAGAGGGATTAATGGTTTTCGTGGTGGATCCATACTGATTTAATCAAGTCTGTAGCTTGACATCAGAAGATAATATCATAAGGTGATGGACACTAGAATCGATGGGTTCACCCACAGAAGTGGTTGCGGCATTTGTTGTTACCAAGGTTTAGGTTACCACCATCCCTTGATTTAGTAAGGGGTTGTGCAACACCATAGGTGGAGGACCTGGTGGTGATGAGTTTGGCTGAGTCAAAATAGTCACATTGGGGTCACATTGATTATCAATTTGTAGTAAATGGAGGACTCCATTCATATGGGGATAGTTATGTGTGTAATGGTCGTAAGTGTTACAAATATTGCATGGATGGTTAGTTTGCAACTAATGGTTCTTCCCAAGTCTGGGTGGATGTTGGGGGTTCTACGCAGGTGGATTTGTTATGTTGTTATACGGAGGGTTGGGTTGTTGGACACCTCCTTGAGGTTAGTTGTTTCCTTGGTTCCTACCTCTCTGCCATCTTCCCTTCCCTTGTTGGTTATTAGGAGCAGGATGATTAGGTGGGTTCTGCTAAATGTAGAACTATCCTTGGGGAATAGGAGGAGTCGGGGTCGGAGTAGGTGTAAGTTGCACAAGTGTTGGGTAGTAGGAAGGAGCAAATGGAGGGGCTATAAAGCCTGTCGTCTAACCATTACATGAAGGTTCCAAGCAATTTGGTTTGTGAACATGAAGAATTGGTGTGGGAGACGTATATGAAGGTGTTTCTCTAGAATGAGTCATTACACATGAAAAAATTGGGGCATAACCAGGTTGGACAACACTAGGGGTGTGACCGGAATGAGGTGGCATCAAAGGAGAGGTCATGTAAAGGTGGAGATGTTGGGTAATTGAGACAATGACTCCATCAGAAGCATGGTATGCCCCCGACATATCTCGACATGAAGATCCATCATGGGGAGCATCTAGGATGATGGTATATAGATAAAATTATTGAGCATAGATGAGATTGAACTATTATTCCTTGAGGATTTCTTATTCCTTAGTTTGTGGGTGCTTAGATGCAACGTCCTTGGTGGTAGGGGGAAGTAATATTTTGAGAAACCAATCCAAGAAAATCCTATCATATAACTAGATCTTACACAAGCTACAGGGATGATGTCACTAATGGATATGATCTATGATATTGGTAGTTGTTTTTTTCCTATAGGATAATAAGATTTCCATGCCCTCGTCATAACAGACGGGTAACTGAAAGTACTAGAGAAACCTTGAGGTTGACGAGGAAAATGTTGGGTAAGTTGCATGAAGCAGTTCGATATACCATTTGGCTGCCACACTTGTGAGTGTGCACTGGAAAATTCATAATCAAATAGAATCATCCACTATGTTGTTAAAGGAACACCATATGTGGACTGAAATAATGTGGTTTTGGGGGTCTTCTCTCATCTTCCCCTCAAATTTAGGGATGTTTAAAGGGAGTTTGGTAGGCATGGGAGGCCATAATGGGTTACGACGAATGGAGTCATTTTTCAACCATGCCAAATCACGCATGTTGATACTACCCATGAATGGAATACTAGGACCTGGACTGGATCGGGAAGAGCCAGCAATGGTGTTGGTGCCAGTAGGAATGTATTTCCTATGGGTAAATGGGGGTGGGTAAGTCTAACTTCCGACAATAGGAGTAGCCACTGGAATGGCAGGAATAAATAGAATGGTATTAGATGGTCTAATGCCCTCATGCATGAATGGGGGGAAGGTATGAAATATGACTGCTGGAGTGGAGACACCATTAGAGGGTAGTGTACCAAAATCAGTTTGTGTTGTGGTGAGGGAGTCCACTAGGACCAAGACCTATGGTTCAAGTAGAAGGGATATATAATATGATGGGCAGAGTAGTCATGAGTTTACTATTAACCATCCCCCATTTAAAGGGTTTAGGAGGTGCACCATCCATGAGGATAGATGGTGTAGTGAACAAAGTAGGGTTTGGATTGATAGGAATCTGAATCAGACTCAGATGGAGTGTATGGATCTAAAGGTCATGCACGATTTTGGATGTGGATCTAACAGTGATTGTTCAAGAAACTGAACTAAGGGGTATGCCCCTAAAGTCTATGTGAGTAGAGTGATGGATAAATGATGACATGATGGTGTGTTATGTAATGAATGTAGGTGCAAGAGTGTCAAATACAAGCTCAAAAGTACAACTACAACCGAGTGTACAAAAGGAGAGCAAACAAATGGTGGCTTGCAGGCCAAAAAACAAGCTCTAAAACAAAACTGCAGTATCGTGTCACAGTAGGAAATTCTACAGCAAAGTCGCCAAAAATCCAACAAGCAAAACTACTTAGAAATAAAATGATGCACTAACCTATGGGGTATGAGTGCAAGCAAACTCATAGCTATAAGATGGAAGCCCCTTACAAATCATATCCTCTATTCGGTGGTGAAATCCCAGACAAACAATATGAAATGGAAGAACAGGAGGCTAAGATAATCCCACTACCTAGAGGAATCTCGAGTATAAGAGCCCTAAATAGACTAACAACTAGGCTACCTCGTTCAAGACACATCTAGAGTGGTTTCCTAGCACTTCATCCATTTTTTCCTTGACACTTGATATCATCCTCAGCATGCATGAGGAGGGCTATGAAGATTTATCCTTCGGTGCATAATGGAGTGTGGTATTCCACCCTGAGTTCTGGAACCCCTTCGTTGTGGCTTACTCCCATAGAGAGAATATTAGAAAACAGGACTGCAGAGCAATAACACATATACACTTAAATCATTAAACAAGATGCAAAACACATTAAACACATTATAGAGAGACAAATATATAACATGGTTCACCCAAAGGATGGGTTACGTCCACAAAGAAATTGCCAGTCCTTTTATTACAGTCTAGAAAGATGAAGGGATACAACCTGTAGCAAAACCGATGCACTTCCTCTTCACACTTCTCACAGTCTCTCCCACAAAATCATAGATATTGTTTACAATACAAAATAATACCATACACAGTCATGTTACAATACTTTCTTTTATAGGGGAAATACCATGGGAAAATACTACAGTTAACCCAATACCATGGGTCTGCAAAATTGTTGGCCAACACACATCCCAACAAAATTCCTCAGGGGATCCACCCCTGAACCCCAAGGTAGGGGAATGAGTGTACAGTACACCTGGGGTACAAACACAACTAAATAATATCTCTAGATCTGGAAGATTAGGCTCCACAACCAACAATCTCCCACTTGGAGATTAATCACAACAACTCCACTGCTACTGCACTTGCTGGACTATGCTCTGGACCTTGGACTTGGAAAATTTATTATTTTCACCTTCATGCTTGAAGGCAAATAGAAACTGAGCAGGAACTCAGTTTCTCTCTAGTTACTCCTTTTGTCAACATGTCTATAGGATTCTGGCTAGTATGTATCTTTTCCAGTTTTAACAATTCTTCATCTAGAACAGATCTTATGAAGTGGTAATTGAGTTGTATATATGTTTAGTATTCAAATGAAAGGCTAAGTTCTTTGCAATATGAATTGCACTCTGGTTGTCACTATACAACCTACTATTCTCCTTCTTCTTACCCAATTCTTCCATGAACCTTTGCAACCAAATCATCTCCTTACTAGCCTCTGTAGCAGCAACATACTCTACTTCTATTGTTGAAAGTGCAATAACCTATTGTAGTTTTCAAAACCAACTTATTGTTTTTCCACCCATAGTAAACACATACCCTGTGGTGCTCCTCCTATTGTCTTTATCACCAGCCATATCTGCATCAACATATCCTTGTAGAATAGTGTCTGAACCTCCAAAACATAATGCATGTGAAGTGTTACCTCTCAAATACCTGAGAATCCACTGTACTGCTTTCCAATTCTCTTTACCTGGATTATTCATATACCTGCTCACAACTCCCACTGCATGTGCAATATCTAGTCTTGTGCACACCATGGCATACATCAAGCTTCCAACCGCTGATGAATAGGGAATCCTGGACATGTAATATATTTCTTCCTGTGTCTCTAGACACATCTCCTTACTTAGTCTAAAATGGCCAGCTAAAGGTGTACTAACTAGTTTTTCATTCTGCATTCTAAACCTCTGCAACACCTTTTCTATGTGCTCACCTTGAGACAACGTCAATTTGCAATTTTTCCTGTCTCTTGTTATTCTCATACCAAGGATTTTATTTGCAGCACTCAAATCCTTCATCGCAAATGAATTGGCTAGTTTTCTTTTGAGCACATTTATATCCTGCATGTTAGACCCTGAAACAAGCATGTCATCCACATACAATAACAAGATAATATATCTTCTATTATCTAGCCTCTTGAAACAAACACAGTGGTTAGAATGACATCTATCATAACCTTGTTCTGTCATAAACTTATCAAATTTTAAATACCACTGCCCTGGAGATTTTTTCAGGCCATACGAGCTCTTCTTCAACATGCAAACCAAATTCTCCTTACCTTTGACCTCATACCCCTATGGCTACTACATATAAATATATTCCTCCAAATCCCCATGGACAAAGGCTTTTTTTACATCTAACTGTTCAAGATGCAAATATTCTACCGCCACTAGACTTAAAACAGTTCTAATTGAAGTCATTTTAACAACAGGATAAATATTTCATCAAAGTCTATACCTTTATTTTGTGCAAACCCCTTTACAACAAGTCTAGCCTTGTACCTCTTCTTGCCTCCATCTTCTTCCTTCAACCTATAAACCCATTTATTTTGCAATGCCCTTTTTTCTAGAGGCAACTTAACCAAATCCCAAGTCTGGTTTCTTGCCAATGATTCCATCTCCATGATCCCACTTCGTTCTAGTTTCTACCTACATTGCTTCTTCATAACATTATGGTTCACCAGAATCAGTCGTCAATAAATAATACAGTGAAGGAGAGAATCGTTTAGGTGGTCTACTTAACCTGGTACTTTCTTATAGTTGCAGGAGTTTCAGGTGCCTGCTACTCCTCTTGATTTTTTGGTGCCTTTGGAACTTCATTTTCTTTGATTTCATCATGCATTGTGTACTCTGTGTTTTCCTTTTCCACTTTCTTTCCCTGCAACTGATCTTTGTACATGACCTTTTCATTGAATACTACATCTCTACTCCTAATGATTTTCCATTTTTCATAATCCCATAAATGATAACCAAAATCATCAACCCCATATCCAATAAAGGTACATTTCTTGGATTTAGATTCAAGCTTTGTTCTATCATCTTTATCAGTATGGACAAATGCTTCGCAAACAAAATTTCTCAGAAATGAATATTTTACCTGTTTACCTGTCCATGCCTCCTCTGGAATGCCACCATCCAAAGTGCTTGAAGGCCCTTTGTTTATTAAAAAAACAGCAGTGCTTACAGCATCAGCCCAAAACTGTAAGGGTAACCCCGCATGCAATCTCATACACCTTGCATGCTCCATGATCATTTTGTTCATCCTTTTTGACACACCATTTTCTTGTGGTATTCCAGGGACTGTCTGAGTCTCTGCGAATCCCATTATGTGAACAATAATTGTCAAAATCCTTGCTACAGTACTCACCTCCATTATCATATCTGAGACATTTCAACCTTTTTCCTGTCTCATTCTCAGCCAAAGCTTTCCACTTCTTAAAAGTATCAAACACATCAGATTTTTGTCTAATGCAATAAACCCAAGTTTTTCTAGTTGCATCATTAATAGAAGTAACATCATAATGAGAGCCACCAAGAGATTGTACCTGAGCTGGTCCCCATACATCTGTATGGACAAGCTCTAAATTTTCACTCTTCTTTTGTTTCCCAACCCTGAGAAATCTAACTCTCTTATGTTTTCCATAAACATAGTTCTTACAGAATTCCAAACTTACCTGCTTCAGATCCGGAAGTAGTTTCCTTGAGTGGAGAATTTGCATCCCCTTCTCACTCATGTGGTGAAGCCTATGATGCCACATCACCACACCTATTTCCTGTGGAAGCTACAGAGATAGAATAATCAGTATTATGAGGAAATTAATATAACGTACCTACCCTATCTCCTTTTGTTATTACTAGTGATCCTTTAGTGATCTTCCACCATGTTTCTCCAAATGTAGACAAACAGCTGCTATCTCCCAACTGCCCTGTTGAGATTAGATTTATTTTCATAGCAGGAATGTGCCTTACATCCTTTAGCAGCCATTCACTTCAATTATTTAGCTTAATCCGTACCTTACCCTTTCCAACAGTTTTACATGGTTCATCATCCCCCAATAAAACATGTCCAAAATCACCTTGAACATAATCATGAAAGAATTTCCTATGGGTTATAGGATGACATGAATCCCCTGAATATACTACCCAATAATCACTAGTATTATCTAATGCAAGAATCAAAACATCTTGTAACACATCACCTGCTACATTCGCTTCCTGAGTAGTCTCTTGTTGTTTGTCTCCTTTCTCCTTTGGATCTCTACAGTCTTTCTTCAAATGTCCTTTCTTACCACAATTCCAACACTCTATTTTTCCAAATCTGGACTTAGATATGCCCTTTTTAGACTTTCCATGATTTCCTCGGCTCCTTCATCTCTCATTTTGTCTCCCTCTGCTCTCCATGGTCAATGCATTTCCTGATGTCTGACCTGTAGTTTTTCTTCACATTTCCTCACTAAGAATAACAACAACATCATCATCAAACTTAAGAGTGTTTGAACTAGGGACAGAGTTACTTATAGCCATGACCAAGCTATTCCAACTTTCTAGTAATGAACACAATATTAGAATATCCCTAACCTCATCATCAAAGTTCACTTTTACATAACTTAACTGACTAGTAAGTGTATTAAACTCATTTAAATGATCGGCAACAAATCCACCTTCCGACATATTCATATTAAATAAACGCTTCATTAAAAGTACCTTGTTGGAAGCTGAGGGTTTTTCATAGAGCTTAACCAATGCGCTCATCACTCCCTCTGTTGTTTTTTCTTTCAAAATATTGAAAGCCACCGACGAAGCCAGGCACATTCGTATTGTTCCTAGTGCCTTTCTTTCAAGAACCTCCCATTCTTCATCCTTCATACCCGTTGGTTGTTTTGCTTTTCCTCCCAATGGCAGGTACAGATGCTTCTGGTAAAGATAGTACTCCATTTGCATCTTCCATAACTAATAGTTTTGGCCGTTAAATTTCTTGACCCTAAAATTTCCTTCTTCCACCATTGCTCCCAATCGAACTAGGAACCCTTCTTTCCTATGAGTTTTCTAGCCAAATAGACCTTTTGGCTTTGATACCAATTGTTAGAAAACAGGACCACAGAGCAATAACACATATATAGTAAAAGCAATAAACAAGATGCAAAACACATTAAACACATTATAGAGAGACACATATATTATTATGTGGTTCACCCAAACGATGGGCTACATCCACAAAGAAATTTCCAGTCCTTTTATTACAGTCTAGAAAGATGAAGGGATATGGCCTACAGCAAAACCACTGCACTTCCTCTTCATGTTTCTCACAGTCTCTCTCACATAATCACAAATATTGTTTACAATACAAAATAATACATACACAGACATGTTACAATGCTTTCTTTTATAGGAGAAATACCATGGGAAAATAATATGGTTAACCCAATACCATGGGTCTGCAAAATTGTTGGAATGAGTGTATAGTACACTTGGGGTACAAACACAACTGAATAATATCTTTGTATCTAGAAGATTAGGCTCCACAACCAATAGAGGAGGTCCCTCTGATAGATCGATCGTGACTGTGTCAACAAATCCTAGAGGATTTTGGTACCCTAATGGACAACATCTATGTCTCATATGTAAGTGACAAAGGGGTGTTATTTGGATGCCTATCCCTGCTGTCGTAACTTAACTACAAGATTGTTTTGTTCCTCAAATGAGGTTACAATGTTGGTTAAGTTAATTGTTAGGCTCATCTTGGGGTTGTGAACCAAGAGTTTTACTTTAGGGAGTGAGATGTTTGCACAATTGATTTGTAATGTCTAAACCCTAGCGACCTCACGGTCGAGACACAAATGAAAAAAAAATAATAGTAAATGACAGTAAATACTTTTCAAAACAACTAATTCTTCCATAAAATAAAATGTGCACAAATAAATGAGTGCATAAGGAACTTAATAGGTTGTAGGAAACACACATGGGGGTCTCAACTACCAAGCTCGACTAAGGGGGATCACATAAAAGGAAAATAGAACCTCCAAAAAAAATAGGGGGTTGTGAGTGATCACATCTGGAAGAAAATAGTCAAGGAAGGGTTAGAACACAGACAGGTGGTCTAGAAAAGGGTCTCAAACACTGAAAAGGAATGAAAATTTGTAGGTTGCACCTGTAGGTATAACAAGTGCGATTAGGGTTACACATAACTGTGAAACAATCCCGATAGGGACAGAAAAATGGGTTGAAAGACTCAGGTCACACAAAATATATGTTTTTTCATGATAAGTGACACAAAAATGGGTCACAGTAGTGATCGAGATCGCTCCAGGATCCTAGACAAGGGAGATATGGAGTTTTGGTCTAGGTCACACTTATCGGGGTAGAAGGAGCGACCTAGGTCACGCTTATCAGGATAAAAGGTGTGAACTGGGTGGCAACGTTTTGACAAATAGGTGTGATCCGGCCATAATTGAGAGGTTTCGAATACAAAAAAATTCCTTGGTCTGGGGGACCATACACTAGGACAAGACTAGTTCGGATATGCCACAAGGGGGTTAAATTACTTATGAATGAAGGTACCCAAGCAGAAAAAACCAGTAAAAACACCTACAAAAATAGAGATACAATGGGATCGACACAATGGAGTTTCCAAACTACAATGGGAATTTCTCCCCTACTACGTGCAAAACCACCTACCCTGGATCAGTCAGATCATAAGGTATAGTTCATGGTGCGAGGGATTCCTCAAACTTGAATTGCAATAATAAGAAACAACAATGATAATATTTTTATGATTTATTCTATATGTTTTTTCTGACTAATAAAAACAAGAAGAAGCATACCTTTCAATAATATGGGTCGTTGCAGCCATTTGAGGAAATGGTCCATGGGCTCCATGGTCTGGTTCTCCAGTTGTCTCCACTAATGGTTTTCAAAATGTGGGAATGGATCCAAGATAGTATGGATCAAGCTCAACATACACCGTGGGAATAATATGGTAAAGGTATGAGCAAAATGGTGAAAGGTGAAAAAGGTTATGTCATGCAATGTGTTCAAGAATATGACGAAATGTGTTTTTGGGGAGATCTTCACAATGTATTTATAGGATGAACCAATATTTTTTTACCCATGGTATTTTATTTTTCATGGTATTTGTCCATGTTTTTTGAACCATTCTCATTTTAGGGTTTTTTTTGTCCTTTTTGGAGAGACTAGGGATAAGTCACCATAAATGCTCAGCTTCCCTGTATTTATAGTGGGAGGAATAATAATGTTTTCAACCATTTTTTATGGAATTTTAGTTTTGAAGTTCAAAATGTAGGAAATAATGGTGGGATAATGATGTATAATTATGGTGTGGATGGTAGAGAGATAGGTGAATATTTTGTGCTGTTAACACTTTGGACAAAATTGGATAGATATTTTGGCAAGCAAAATGAGGATCATTCTAGAAATTTAAAGAGTGCACCTTGTAGCAGGCATTTCTCCTTTCTACAGGGGCAGGAATGGCTCCCTTCCGTCTATAGGATGGAAGGGTAGGTTCCTATGTGGAAATGCTGAAAATAAATGGACAGAAAGCAAATACTGAATAGAAAGACAAGAAATGGCCATGAGCCCCTCTGCAAACAAGGTTAGGGATTTGCTCCGAGAACCTGCAAACAACTATTAAAAACAACAATAAACCTGCAAAACAAGTTAATAAACAAACCTGGAAGCAAATATGGGTTAGAAAACAACTAAGCTACTAAAATAAAAGCATGAACAAACAATGGCATACCTCTTCTTTGGTGAAATGGGCCACCATGCCCTGGCTGGAGGAAGCACCTCTCTATCTCACTCAGCAATGGAGGAGCTATGGCTTAATGAGGAAGATGAGTGGATGAGAGGGGGATGTGGGTGGCTTGAGAGACAATGGGTCTCAAGGCATCCACGGGTAGCATAACAGTATGCAAGGGAATATTTGTTTGAGAGTGACTCCCACCCCTCCTTTTATAGTTTTTTTGCAAATTTTTAGGGTTTTAAGCCCTTGGTCAGGGCTTTAGACCCCTTTTTGGGATTTTAGCCCCTTCCGCCCTAACTTTAGCTCCTTTTAGGGTTTTAGGCTCCTTTGAGGGGTTTTGGCCCCTCTTTGGAGGCTTTAGCCCCTAGGAGAGTTATTTAGGCTCCTTTTTGGGGGTTTTAAGCCCTTTTCTTCATTCTTAAGCCTTTTTTAGGGTGTGGGGGTCTAATGGGGTGTTACGAGGGTTGTGCATGGGTGTCCTTGGGTGGTGTAGGCCATGTAGAGCTGAGTGAGGGATTTTTTGGGTTAAAAGATTGCCCCTTGATGTGTGAGGGTAGGAGCTCATTGTATGGCCGATGGACATCATAGGATTTGCTGCAGAGAGGTGGTGCTTCCGGGGCTGGGGCATGGTGGATTTTAGTTTTTGTATTAATGTGGTTCCCATCAATGGGTGAGATACAAATAATGTATGACATGTATATGGATGAGGCGGGCATCCCCATGCTCATGACAATGTCAAAAGAATAATTTGATCTATGCTCTAAAATACAAGAGCCAATCATATACAACTGATGGTACATAGTGGTTGCCTCATTGTAAGGCTGAATACAATACTAATCTGAAGAACCGTACATTGGACCCATGGAATTCTCATGGAATGCTATATCTTCATGACTGACGGCCTGCTGGATTTGGGATGGTACATAGCTGTATGGACTCACTGATTGAGAGTTAGAATCTCTGTGGTACAAGTATGTTGCATCAATCATAAATCTATATAGAAGAACTGGTGGGGATTCTGAACACTGTGTCCAACACAACCCAAAAATCACAAGGGACATAACCTGTTTAGGTCCCTCGAATAGACTCATCAATGTGCTATAGTCAAGTGACATCCAGGATCTTCGACCAAATACTGCATGGACCAAACCATGTATGAATCTCAATGGTGTGATGATGTAGTTGAAGTTGA
>LPNX010363594.1:358897-404023 GCA_001517045.1 Pseudotsuga menziesii | reverse complement strand
GGATGAGAGACTTCTTTACCATTGGTAGTCCAATCAGGCCGGAAAAGGTTAAACCTATACTGACTGGACGGTCATTCAGATACTTTTACGAGCATGAATTAAACCAAGTTTGCTCGATAATCTTTTCTTGATGAGAAGGCTGGAAAAGACCTTAAAGACAACCCATGGTGAGCTTTTTCATAAAGTGCAGCCCCTTTGCCTAAGAAAGCATAAAAGTATGCAGAGGGGAATGGTATTGGCTTAAATATGCCAAGGTGGTCCTTTTCATTTGATGTTCTACATGGTCCACAAAAGGAGATAAACGAGACAATGTAGATGCCCTTTTCTTATCCTTTAACAAGCAAGAAAGGAAGCAGATGCCCTCGACTATCTTTCCATTGTTTTTAGGAGTCAGAAAAGAGCTTAAATGAAACTCTAGTATGGTCAACCGACTGCGATGGCACAGGCGATGCCACATGTCAGGACGATGGATAGTGGTCCAAAGGTCATCCACGTAATATGGACAGAGTAGAAGGCTCTCAAGCATACCATTACATGTGCGGGATAGATTGCGGCAGAGGCTCACGAGTCGGTGCGGCAGAGGCACGCAAACCGAGGTGGCTCTCGAACAGAGGTCAGGAGAGCTATGTGTGAGTTGCGGTGGATGGACTTGACTACATGTGATGTGAGTGCAATTTTTGGGGTAGTTATATGCCAAATACGTGCAAGAGAAATAAATAGTTTTGTGGACAATGGTCCAAAGGTCCACGTAAGGTGCGGTGTATGGAGAAGACAACTATATGTTAAAATACAAAATAAGAAGAAAAATGGTGATCTTTAACGGGCAGTGGCCCGAAAACCTGGATGAGTAACGGTAGGGAAGAGTGATACAAGTATAGGTCCACAGACCCTTGCATCGCCATGCTGTGGCTCATAAATCAAGGTAACTTCCGGGGAGCGGTCCCAAGATTTTTTTTTTAAACATGAGACGATGGTCTCATCAGGAGATGGAAATTTGAGACCGGAGGTGTGAGAGATGTCTTGAACTGGTTTTAGGTGACTTTGGATTAGCAGTTGATGGTGCTACCCCTGACTTGTGCTAAAAAATGTTGAAAAACAAGAAAGGTAAAAAAACTACGCTATAAGGGACTCATAGTGGTTATATCAGTCATAGACTCTCTTGAGGTGGAGCCCATTACGCAGCTTCCTCAAGAGTCGACCGTCTGAGTCAGTGAAGAGGTATGCCCCCTTACCAAGAGGAAGGTCATTGGAAAGGAGGGATGATGAAATCTGGTCTTTTATGGGAAGAACCGATTCCACACTATGGTTTAAAGGGAATGGGCTAAAACCGAAGGCGGTATTACATATTTATCCAAAATCGCATATGTGGTGCCGGGATAGATCAAGTGGATCTTCCACAGCCAACGAGGTGAAAGGGAAACTGGTGCTAGATATCATGAAAATGGTATTGGTTGTGGCTTTGGTTGCCTTGCCCCCAGTCTCTATTGGAGGAAGAGGGGCAAGCCTGGAGACGGGAGGAGTCTTTGATGGACCTGGAGGTGGGTGTAACATCATCTCAATTGGCTGGACATGAGTCAACACATCTTAGGGCCTCAGAGGTATGGTAGGTGGTTCAAGGTACCACATAGGATCTCCCAGTGTGAAATCCTGTAGATTGCGGGTTTCCAAGACAGACTTACTCATGGATCTTGGATGGTAGGAAAAGGAAAGGGAAAAGGAAAAGGATCATGTTGATCGGGAGTGAACCCCATTGTTTCTTTGGTAACTGAGGTTGAGGTTGCAACTAAGGTTGCAGCTGTGGATGGAGCTACGGTTGTAGAAACAACAGAAGAAATAGGTCTGATGAACCATTGGTGGTGGTGGAGATGAGCGAGTTAGTTGAACTGGACATCATGTAAATGGACATGGTGTCCAAAGAAGGAGGCAGGCGGTGAACTTCTTCGATCAGGGTGATCTCAGATTCAAGGAAATGTTGACGGAGGTCAGATAAAGCCATTCAAAATTCAAGAAAGTCTTGGAAATGGTGAGAATAATGTTCATATAGACCGCAGAGGGCGCAAGCATGGTTTGTTCTCAACAACTTGTTTCTGACTATTGGCACGGTTGGAAGTTCAACCATGGGGAGGTTTTTGGTTGTGTCCATGGCATCCAAATGTGCACACATCATTGGAATCTCAGGGAAGTTCTGAGTTGGATGGCCCTATTGTTTGCAGACAACATAAGGCAGGATCTACTGAGGTTCTGTGGTTGCTTTGGAGTTCTTTCCCCTGGCCCTTTTCGAGTGGGGCGGTGCAGGTGCGGGTACGGTGGTTGGTTTTTGCAAACCGGGTGGCAGATGGGACTTGACCGCAATGGGATGCACAGGTGTTAAGACTACCTAGGGTATCGATGATTGAGCTGGTGGATCAAGATACCACACTGAAATTCCCAATGTAAAGTTGGGCAGGTTGAGGGTGGCCATTATCAGCTTGCTCATGAAACCAGGTGGGGGAAAGAGGAAGGGAATTGTATGGACTAGTGAGGAGACCAGATAACTCCCTACTAGTTGTATGTGGGGGTGTAGTTGTGGTTCCGACTGCATGTAATGTTGTGGCTACGGGTGACGTTGCGGCTACTGTTGGTGTTGCGGTTGTGGACGGTGTTGCAGTTGTGATTGGGGCTACGGCTGTGCTTGTTGTTTGGGTGCAATGGTGCTATATGAGACCATGCACAAGTCCACACTCTCATTTTGTGTCGGTGGTGGTGACACTGACAGGAAATGAGCCATAATGGTGGTATCAACAAACAACCCAAGACCCACATTCAACAATGGGGAGGCTGGTGTGTTGTCAACCATGGTGTTGATTGTAGGGACAACATTGGCATGTGTGGTCATCTCTGGTGAATCAATGGTGGTGATGGTAAGGATAACATTGGAGGGTGTCGTTAAACCTTGCGGATCATGATAAGTGAGTTGATCAATTGTCATGATCTTCCCTTCTTGGGGGAACATCATCAGATGGAAGACAGTTGATGCAACTGCTCTCATGGTGTACATATAACTTCTTTTGAGGAGAAGTTTATAGTCCAGTTGAGCATTGACAACCTCTATGTCAATCAAAACTATCTTCCCAGCTAACATTATGGGGACATGGGGGAGGATTCCTTGGGCTTTAGTGGGATGGCCATAATAAGCCCGCAGAGTTGGGGAGGATGGTTGTAGAATTGGTGATCCAAGTTTCTACCAGACTAGGGTAGACATAACGCACATAGATGCCCCCTCATCTATTATGCACCAGTGCACAACCAAGTTCTGGATAGACACTGAGATTTGGAAGGTGATGGTGGATGGCATGTGTGGTTCTCCATTCTTCATGTCAAATGTGATTAGCTTGGAGTCGGAGGGGTCTACAGCCCCAGGGGAAGCTAGTAACACTTTGTGCTACGTTGGGCACGTTTTGAGTACCTCCAGAGCAGACATGGCCATTGGTGTTTGGACCAAATCATCCACGATGCTATAGTTGACTGGAGCTCTAGCCATGGTGTTATTGGCTACTCAGCGTATGGGGGGGAAGGGAAAAGGGGGTAACTGAAGATGTGCATTGAACGATATGGACGTAGATGTCGCTGATGTGTCAGTGGGTTCGGTGGTGGTTTCATACTGATTCCATCTGGTTTGTACGTTGACCTCTTCAGTTGTCATGGCTAGCAGGTAGTGGACACATGTTTCGGCAGTGGGAGGTGCCCCAGGAGCGTTGGGATTGGGTTGGGGAGGAGGTGCGGTTGCCACCAACCCTTGGACCGATAATGGGTTCTAAAGCACCATAGGAGGAGGTCCTTGTGGTTCCAAGTTGGGTTGGGCTTGATTTGTAGCGTTGGCGGCCTATTGAACCTCATTCCAAATGGCCTGTTTAGCACGACCCATGAGGGGACACTCAAATGTGTAGTGCCTGTAGACCTCACAGAGTGTGCATGGTTGGTTTGTGCGCAATGAGGCGTTGCGTCTTGGTGCATTTGGTCATGGAGGATTTTGGGCGGGTCGATTTTCCGCGGCATTGTTGGGTGGGTTTGGTTGTTGACCACCTCTTTACAGTTGGTTATTGGCTTGGTTTCAGGGCCGATTATTTCTATCTTTCCCTTGTTGATTGTTGGGGTTAGGCTGGTTGGGACAGTTTTGTTGTGCAAATACTTGTCCCAACGGAGTAGGTGGAGCAAGGGCAGGGGCTTGAACCACTTGTACTGGTGGTGCATAATAAATTTGGGTGGGTGGTGGTGCCACAAATGTGGGAATTTTCCCAGCGTATTGCTGTGTCTACCATGCCAAGGCCTGAGCCTGCTGCGGTGGTGCAGGTTGTGCGTAGGAACTTGTTGCTTCAGACTAGGACATCATTCTGGCATAGTCCATAGTTTGGTTTTGGTATGAAACACTAGCAGTATTGCTTGGTTGTGGCGGAACTGCAGGTGGTGTTGGACGGTGCTATGACTATTGGGAGACTAAGCCTATGATGCCCCCTGTGCATCCTGGTAGGAGGTACCCAGATGGGGAGCATCTGGAATGACGGTGTAGAGGTATCCATACTGTGCATAGATTAGGTCAAAATGTTGGGCTTTCAGTATGGCCTCTTATTCGGATTGGGGATGTTCGGATGCGACGTCCTTTGCTATGGGTGGGAGAAAAGTTTTGAGAAACCAATCCAAAAAGATCCTATCGTCAAGTTGGATCTTGCACAAACTACAATGTAGCCACCAATCATGGATGTGCTCGGTTATATGTGCCGCGGTGCTCTAGTGGCAGGATAACAATATCTCCACCCCCTCG
This sequence comes from Pseudotsuga menziesii, assembly GCA_001517045.1. Classification (NCBI taxonomy): domain Eukaryota; kingdom Viridiplantae; phylum Streptophyta; class Pinopsida; order Pinales; family Pinaceae; genus Pseudotsuga; species Pseudotsuga menziesii. Next base: position 399,225 of record LPNX010363594.1, on the reverse strand, counting down.
TCATATCTGACGAGGAGTTGGAAATACTGCAGGAACATGAAAGCTAAGGAGTTGAAATTTGGGTACTTGGCTTGTGGTAGCTCAATGTACCATTTGGTTGCTGCACTTGTGAGGGTGTGTTGGAACATTCTTAGCCTAATCGAGTCATCTACGATGCTATTTGAGGAGCACCATAAATGGAATGTCATGATGTGATTTTGGGGACACTCCCCTGCCTTTCCTTCAAAATTGGGAATGTTTGAGGGAATTTTGGTTGGCATGGGGGGCCAAAAGGTTTGATGCTGGATGGGGTTGTTTGTCAATCGAGCCAAATCAAGCAAGTTAAGAAAATCCATGAAAGGAAGATTTGACCCCAGGTTGATGTGAGATGGGGAAGGTATGGTGGTGGGGTTTGTAGGTGCATAATGTACCTACAAATCTTGGGGTGCTAGTGGTGCCATTGTAGATGGGTCAATGCCCCTAAGTGTGGTGTGAGGGACAATGTGGATGGAAGGGCCACTTCCCCCATGTGTGATAGGAGGGGAAGTGTATGTGGAGAGTCCACTTCCCCCGAGTGTTGTAAGTGGGGCAGCTTGAGTGGTTATTATGGGTGGTGGCAGTTGAATGATAACAGTTTGCATGACCATACTGGGGCCACCTACAGGGTTCTTGGTGATAATTTGGGGTGTGTACATGGGTCCACTGGAGATTGCTATGCCGGAAAATGGATCTGGGTTTGCACCAGCCATGGGGCTTGATGGTGTTGTGTGCAAGTCTGGTTCAGACTGATATGGGTTTGAATCTGAATCAAAGGTTGTGTGTCCTTCTAATGGTGTGAGAGTTCGTCGAGAATGGTCTCGACAGTGTCAGTTAAATGACCCGAATTGTGGTGGTTCACCTCTTAGGCGTGAGGAAGAGCATGAGGGATCAATTTTGTTAGATTTGTGTATCAAACTGGTGTGAATGATATTTTGGACCCCGGTTTTAATTGCTTCCTATTGGCTATAGTTGGTCACTCGGCCACCAATACTTCCAGAAGACAGTGCTTGGCTTTTTCCTCATGGGCGTTCTACTCAATCGGTGGGGGTCATTGCCCATTTTTCTTGGCAATTCCTCTCAGCTGCCAGCTACTTTGGGGTTCCCATGGTACTCCTCACAATGAGTTTCTGGGTAAAGCCCAAGTACTTCCCACGGTTAAGCTAGTCAGGGACTTATGTCCTCAAAGACTGCATCTTTTTGAACTTAGAGTAAATTAATCAATTTTAGTGGCTCTCTCAGCGTCATGAACTGAGTTGGGTTGATTACGTGGTATGGTGTATATGCCTTGTTGTTTTTTTGTTATCAAATGGCTACAAATGGTTTATGAATTCATCATATTGTGCTAGATTTCATATCATTGTAAATAAAAGCAGTAAATAATTAGAAATGTTGTAGACATATACCATTTTTTACCCTGAATTGTGATGGCCTAACTAGGTGACTACCTTGCACCTATATTCTTCTTCAACTAAGAGAAGGTGTTGGGCTCTCAACACAATGGGACTAAGCCCATCCATAGATCCACAGGTCACCTCCCAGATGTAAGGTTGGTCAACAAGGAAGACGCTTAGTGCCGTGAGAATGCCTCCTTCTCTACCACTCTACCTTCCAGGTCATCCGTTTTTAATTGTTTAGAACAATATTGGGTGAAGGGCCTATTACTATATGAGTTGTGCCCTTCGTCTTATCCCAGAATACCCCAAATGGTGATGACTGGGTAGAGGAGGAAGGGTAAGCAAGATTTGATTTTAAATAAGTTTTATTTAGGCTATGTTCATTAACTAATTAAAAAAAATTGGATTTACACTTTGTTTGTACATGAAATTGCAGTAAAATAACATAGAAATAGAAATGGGACTATTGTGCTGGATAAAGGCGGCTGAGCCACACTGACAGTCCTTAGTAAACTAAAAATTAACTTCTGACTGACAGTCCACACGTTTCGGGTCAAATGTGGTGAGGGGGTTGCCAAATTTTTCCAAAAACAGGCGGGGGGTCGCACAGATTTCATAGACAGAAGCGGTCTTCCTTTCTGAAGGATGTCACACCTTTCGGGGGAAAAAGGGTGACCTAGTCACGCCTGTCAGGCCTAAATGAGTGACTTGGTTCTCTGTTTAGGCCCGATAAGTGTGACCTGCTCCATATTTGGGGTTTTTCTGATCGTGATTCATATCCAGCTGACAGTAACCTGTACTGTGGCCAAAAAGACTCAAATTTTCCTTGCAGAGGCTTCCGCAATAATAAAAACTGAAAATAAACAGGATTTAAACTAGATTTGAAAATAAATTTTAACCTAGGGAATAAATTGAAATAAAACTTTGAAATTTAAAAAACTGAACCAGGGATCCTGTGGGATCAACCTTGTATGGTCGCTAGTTCTGTAGCAGGGATTTCTCCTTGCTACAGGTGCAAGAATGGCTCCCTTCCGTATATAGGATGGAAGGGTAGGTTCCTATGTGGAAATGCTAAAAATAAATGGATAGAAAGCAAATACTAAATAGAAATATAAGAAATGGTCATGAGCCCCTCAGCAAACAAGGTTAGGGATTTGCTCTGCGAACGTGTAAACAACTAATAAAAACAACAATAAACTTGCAAAACAAGTTAATAAACAAACCTGCAATCAAATATGGGTTAGAAAACAACTAAGATACTAAAACAAAAGCATGAACAAACAATGGTATACCTCTTCTTTGGTAAAATGGGCCAACATGCCCTAGTAGGAGGAAGCACCTCTCTATCTCACTCAGCAATGGAGGAGCTATGGCTCAATGGGGAAGATGAGTGGATGAGAGGGGGATGTGGGTGGCTTTAGAGACAAAGGGTCTTAAGCCATCCACGGGAAGCATAACAGTATGCAAGGGAAGAGTTGTTTGAGAGTGACCCCCACCCCTCCTTTTATATCTTTTTGTGGGATTTTTAGGGTTTTAAGCCCTTGGTCATGGCTTTAGCCCCTTTTTTGGGATTTTATCCCCTTCCACCCTAACTTTAGCTCCTTTTAGGGTTTTAGGCTCCTTTGAGGGGTTTTTGCCTCTTTTTGGAGGCTTTAGCCCCTAGGAGAGTTATTTGGGCTCCTTTTTGGGGTTGTTAAGCCCTTTTCTTCATTCTTAATCCTTTTTGAGGGTGTGGGGGTATAATGGGGTGTTATGAGGGTCATGCATGGGTTTCCTTGGGTGGTGTAGGCCATGTAGAGCTGAGTGAGGGATTTTTTGGGTTAACACACCTAGCACCTCAATTGTTCTTTCTCAATATGTATCGACCTCTACAGTCTTTGATGAATTTTTTCATGATGAAGAAGTTACATATTCAACACAAAAAATTCAATTTTCTACCATTTTTCCTGATTCGAATGCTTCCTCTCCCTATCTAGAAGCAAATATTGAAGAGCCATATTTTTCTGTGTCTCTTGAAGTTGAAGATCCGAATTCATCTTCCTTTGATGCTATCAATGAAGAAGAAGTGACTAATGGAGATTCCATTGTTGAATATTCACTCACACATTTAGTGCTCTCTGTGTCTTATATCATGGATTATGATACCCATATGCCAGATCTTTCACACTCTGTGCATACTTCACTTGTTGATGGTGTGCAACTCAGTGTCTTCCTGGGTGTTTTCTTAGCTAGATCAATTCTTATATGTGTATTACCACTCACCATAGCTGATCTCATGCACTTATGCATCTCCTTATTAGTTCCTAGAACCTATTCTCAAAGCCTCCTTGAATATTTTGAATATATCTCTTTGACCTCCTTACATACTTCTACCACAAAATATTCTTTATTAGTTTACGCTCTAGAATATTATCCATTTTCTTCCCATGAGTCTATTGATGTTCTAGTCTGTGTTACTTTGGATACTTTGGAAGATAATTCAACCTATGGATTCTTTGCATTCGCTCTCACTAATCCTCATCCTCTTTTTTCCTACATGGTCACTTATACACTTCCTCTCAATGTAAATGAAGTTGGAGATCTTATGCATTTGCTTAGACACTTGTATCACCTATTTGGAGCTGATTTCACCTCTTTTGGTTTGAATTCCAAGTCATTATACAATCTTAGAGCTGGTTACAACTCTCATTTGATGCTTCAAGAAATTTCAGTCTCGCTTACACATCAGTGTATCTCAGTTGTTCGACATGGTTTAGGTCTCCATCCAGCATATTCTATGTCTTTGATCCAGTTGAGGATATTTTTCTACTTCCTAAGAAGAAGATACCTTCATACATATGATCAAGCATCATATCAGCTTGATTTTGGAGCAGCAACAACATTTTTGGTTTACCTTTCATGTCCATTTTTTAAGGAGGGCTTCGTTCTCATGAGGTTTTCCATGTTTCCTTAGTTCACATGGATGAATAATGTAAAGGGTGACCATAAGGCATATGTTTCTTGGGACCTAATTTTGGCTTCATATTTACCCACACAAATTCATTATTAAGGCGGGGAGGGTGNGGATGAATAATGTAAAGGGTGACCATAAGGCATATGTTTCTTGGGACCTAATTTTGGCTTCATATTTACCCACACAAATTCATTATTAAGGCGGGGAGGGGGTTGTAATATTAAAAACCCACGTATAGACTTAGGATATAATATTTAGTCATTTTGATTAAATTCCTATGAACTAGAATAGGTAGTTGGCCTCCATACACCACCACTTGGTCAACACTTGCCATAAATACCCCAGGAGCACACTTGGCATTATTCTAGATAAGATTTTGCTTTATTCTAACCTTTCTAGGAATAGAAGTGCACCCTCCTACCATTTCTTCCTTTGTCTTTCTTTTTCATCTTTTCACTATATTAGGATAAAGCTAGTTAAATGGAAACTATCCTCTTTTGTGTCCAACCCATCCTCCATCATTTTATCTCTAGTTTCCATGATTATAAATGTTTTCCATCACTCATTAGTTATCCCACTTTATTTATTTAATTTGTGACCTCTTTGACAGGTTTGGAAAGTGTTTTTGTCTATGAATTGAGTCATAGTAATCTAAGGACCAAGACAAAACTCACAAAGATTGAAGGATCAATTACACAGAAAAATGACATGAAAATGCTGCAATTAGGATTTGTATTTGTATAATAGTTATCATTAATCAAAATTAAATATACAATGTCTTACATTGGAATGAATAGACAAACAATTCGAATCCCAAGGAGGTTATTTGAATTGCATAAATGAGAGTGGCTTAGCTCTCAGTCAGCCACAATAGAAACATCACGTAACCACTAATCACAACCATAATCAACTATAATTGAATCGAAGGCATTTATGACTGAATCTAACTAAATAAAACTCAACTTCCTGTTAATCAGTAGGTGGGGACTCATGTCTAACTTCAGTTAGGTGAGATCAAGTGAAATGAACTGAACTGAGTCAACAAAAGTTGTTGAAGGCACCTTAAATCACTCCAGTTAATTGGAAATTACCAAAAATAATGATGGAGGTGCCTTTACAGCTGCAGTTTAACTGAAAATAGGTGGAATAACCATCAGTTAACTAATTTGGGGTGCTTAGGTCATGCAGATAAACCCATATTCTCTCCTTGATTGAAGGAGGAAGCTCAGTTAGTATCCCCGATTGAAGGAGAAGACTCGGTTAGCCTCCCTAATTGAAGGAGGATGATCCATTTTATGATGCAGTCACATATTCAAGCCAATAACTTAGGATAAGTGGTAAATTAGGCCAATTAGGACAAATAATGATGTGTGGGTTGGATAATGGCTCCAGCAGCCCCCCTTAAGCTATACTCATGTGGATTAAAAAACATAGGGCCCCGGTAACAAATCCCATAGGTGACCCTTTACAAAAAGTAACTCTAAAATGCTCAAAAAACTCTAAGTGAGGAAAAGAAGAAAACCCTATTGGAACAACCCCCACCCCTCAAGCTGAACACTAAAGAATTAACTAACTTCATCCTGATAAACTCACCCCCAATAGTGAACAAAGTTAAGTGAACTTTTTCTCAGTAAATTTCTTGGTGAAAATATCTACAATCTGCTAATCTGTGGGGCAGTTTTACAGAACAATTGTTCTGTCATGCATAAGTTCTCTGATGTAGTGCATGTGGATATCAATGTGTTTGGTTCTTTGTCTCTAAAATGGATCTGTTGATATCTTGATATCACTTTGGTTGTCACAAAAAAATGACAGTAGATAAAGCACTACCAGTATCAAACTCGGAAAAAATATCTTGCAGCCAAATTGCCTAGATGCATGCATTGACTGCTCCCCTGTACTCTACATCTGCTGAAGAAAGGGAAATGCAGCCTACTTTTTGCTTGACCAAAAAATAGGCCCACCACCAAACATAATGTAACACCCTGGTTTTGACCCTGTCTGCATTAAATGTATATGATGTATATATTGTAATTAATCGTGGTGTGGAGCTAAAGGCTGAAATCCCCACTATGGATTATCATTTTATGTTCTGTCGATTAAAATCGTTACCAATGATATTTTGTGCTAGCCAGGAACGTTATAATTATGGACACCATGTACATATGAATTTTAATTAAAATACCCACAACTAGCTATGTCAATGCAACGATAATGGGAAGGGGCATGATTTCATAAGGATAAGTGGGGGGGGGATATTTAACCTTTGGGGCCAATGGGAAAAATCCAAATGTCAATGGGAGAACCCATCAAACTGTCTACTACCTTTCTTGTCTCATTCACCCAATCATTTATTACTGCCAGAATTTGTTGGGTTGGTTATTGCATGGGATGGGAAAGGTATGACAACCCAAATTAGAATTGGAGAAGCCATCAGTTTTGGGAAACACGTTTTGACTCCTTGGGCAAGCAAAAACCCAAAAATGTATGCCATTCTACCATGCTTGCATGTCGGCATGTTTTCCTCACCCATTCTTCCTTCAAGTGAGCTCTCTCAGGCATCCAGAACTTGTTGTTTGTGAAATCATTCACATTTTTTGTCTTCCCCATGATTTTGGAGCTCCTGGCATTCACCATTCATGTTCTCTATTGTGTTCTTCATTTTTCCTAGGGATGGGAAGTTTTTTGTTAAAGTTCAGTGGTTGTGATCACTCCTGGGCATTTTTGTGTTGTTTCCACCTCTCCACAGTTGGGGAATTTTGTGTTCAAAGTTGTACAGCCGATGGGGGAAACAGAGCCATGAATTTGGGTGTCGATTGAATTCGTTTTGGCCACGTTAGGGCCATAAATGAATTTGGAATTCGAATTGCTGCTAAGGGGGTTGTTTTACCCAACTGTGAATTTTTTTTTGGCTTCCAAGTCGATTTTCATCAATCCCAGATCTGGAAATTGTTGTGTATGCCTCTGCTATTTTGGTTGAATTGCTTTTGGAGTGGAAAAAGGGTATGATCCTACTTGATAAACCTAGTGTGTGTAGGACCCTCACAGACAGATCTAGAGGGATGATTTTCTTCTCTACACCCCCTAAATAGCACTGGAATGGAATCCATGGCCCGAGGGACTACATAGAAGAGAAGGGGATGCTTCCTTGTGTTGGGTGTGTGTGGATGTCTTAGAATTCAGGCTAGTTCTGGTGCAGGTGTCCATAGCTCTTGGATTGAGCTCACTAGCTTGGCAACCAACCTTTCCAGCTGCTTGTTATCCTGATAAACCCAACTGTGTTGGCTTGGGTGAGTTTTATGTATCCTTGGCTACGTGTGAGCATGCTAGTTTCCCCTTATTCCTTGTGGAATCATGCCCAGATCGGGGGTGGTAGTGTTGCTGAGTGATTGATGAGCACACTGGACTATGGTTGGGTGGAACGTTGTAGCAACATAGCTGGTTGTGGGACAAGATTTTTCTAAGATAAGTATTATTGTTTGTTTTATCTCTGCATCTGTATATGTGCTTATGATTTAATATGAACATGTTAAAATGTTGTGAATCAAGGAATTTTTCTTCCCCTATATGTCAATTAGGCATCTATGTATGTTTATTTCCAATGTGTTTTATTTTACGTTCATGGGGCTAGATTTCCTAGATTGTTAACATTATAGTCGCATACTCTTGCCAGTAGAAGGGTGGGGACGTGACACATAAACACATATCTAGAAGTGGAATTCTGGTCTATGCTATCTCCTGCCCAATCAGTATCTATAAATCCTACCAAGTCTAGTTTGGAATCAACATCATAGTGAATGCCATAGAATCTAGTACCTTGCACGTACTGTAGAATCCTCTTGGATGCCCTCTAATGAATATCATGAGGTGGTTGCATATAATTTGATACAGCATTCATGACATAACAAATTTCATGCCTTGAATGTGTCAAGTAGAGAAGGCTTCCAATCAACTGGCGGTAAAGAGTAGAAACCATATGTGGAGTTGTTTTTCCCTCTTCAAGACTGCTTCCTGAGAGGAAGGGAAATGGTGCATCCTTAAAATCAGCCATATTAAACTTAATTAAAATGTATGAAACATATTTCTATTGTGTCACCATAATTCCATCAAAATATTGAGTTATTTCTAGCTCGAGAAACTGCCTCAGCACGCCTAGATCACTCATCTCAAAAGCATCATGTAAAGCAGTTTTTGTGAAGGAAATTGAATCAAGTGTGCTTCTTGTGATTAAAATATAATCAACATATAGAAATATGATCAAAAAATTACCTTCATATTTATGCAAGTACACATTTGTATCATACTTACATCTTTCTAAGTTCTGTTAGAGCATAAATGAATCCATTTTGGTGTACCAAGATCTTGGGGCCTGTTTTAAGCCATATAAGGATTTCTGCAACTTACAAACCAATGATGGATCTGATATGCATCCTTTAGTATGCTTCATGTATATATATTATTTCAAGTCTCCATGAAGAAAATAAATTTTACATCCATATGATGCACCTCCGAGTGCTTGGATGCAGAAATGGACAAAACTAACCTGATAGGATCCATTTTTGCCATCGATGCAAAGGTATCATGGTAGTCCACTCCTTAAAATTGGGAGAATAATTTTGCAACCAGTAGTGATTTATATTCATATTTTGATCCATATGTAGTAACCTTTTTTCGATATATCCACTTGCATTGAACAAGTTTCCTCCTAGGTGGAAGGGAAACTAGCTCCCAAGTTGCATTTTTTCAGAGAGAGTTGAACTCTTCATTCATTGCGGATTTCCATCTAGGATCATTCCAAGCATGATAATATGACTTAGTATCCTACCCAAAAATAATATATCAGGTCTTATATAGAAAATAATCATTTCAAGAAAGAGAAATACCTGCTCTTTGAAAATATGACCGAGTTCTCCTTGGATCAACAGGATTTCCAACATCTAACTTGACAGAAGAGAGAGTCTTTTCAGCCCATTTTGGAAGATGAGTGGGCACATTAGGATCTGATTCAGAACCTAATATATAATGTTCACTGATATTCAGACATAATATATGAAATATCATATCTCACATTTCCATTTTCATCCACAAAACAAGAGGAAATTTCAGCAGTTTCTTCCTCTACTAGTTCCAAATCTTGGAGAAGTTCTTCGAAGCGGACACTTCTCTCTATGAATATATTTATGGTTATAATATTCAAGCATTTGTATCCCTTTGATTCCTATATATACCCAATGAACATACACTCAATACTATGTGGTTTCAAATACTTCCTTTTGTCAGGTGGAATTCGAGCCCAAGCAGTAGACCCAAAAACTCAGAAATTGGACACATCCGGTTTGTGAACAAACTATGCATCAAAAGGTGTTTTTCCTTTCACTGATGAATGAGGGACCCTACTTTTAATGTATGAAGAAACATTCATTGATTTATCCAAAATATTTTCATACAAATATTTAGCTTCAAGCATGCAAGTGGTCATCTCTTTTAGGGCCCCATTTTTCCTTTCCGCTACACCATTCTGTCGGGGTGTGTAGGGAATGGAGTGTTGAATCTGGATTCCATATTTAGCACAAATTTTTAGTAGTTCATATTTTATGTAATCTCCTCCATTATCATATCTTATATATTTTATCTTTCTCCCATAAGAATTCTCAATAGAAGTCTTAAAATCAATGAACTTTTCAAGTGACTTCAGATTTTTTCTTGCAAAAATAGACCCATGTGAATCTCGATAGGTCATCGATGAAAGTGAGCACATACCTTTAACCATTCATGGAGGTTGTAGGAATACATCCCTTAATATCAGAATGGATCATCCCCAAAATACATGTAGCTCGGGTTTCCTTTCCTCGATCAAATTTATGCTCAGGAAGCTTGTCGACAATGCATCCTTTACAAATTCCATTGGAGGTTTAGATGGTAGGGAGGCCTTCCGCCATGGAATTATTTTGAGGTTGCTACAAGTATTTGAAGTTCACATGTCCAAATATTTCATGCCACATCTAGCTGACCTCATTACCATGAGTCAAAAGGGAGGTAGGATTTGCATCAGGCACAAACTTGGAGAAGTCATAGGTCTTAGCACAATGATTTGCTATACCTGTTGCAATGAGTTTTATAGATGTAATTTCTAAGACCTCAACATCATTCAGGCTGAATTTTACTCTATTGAAAAAACTTGTGTGTGTCATTTTATATACACTCAATAGATTTGAATCCAAGGAGGGCACATATAGAACATCATAGAAGCTTCCATGTTCAATTTTTACAGTACCTTTTCCCTTTGAAATGATTTGAGAGTCATATCCCATGTGGATGGGAATGCTGCTATTGGAGTCCAAGAATGAAAAGGATTCTTTGCTTTCCAACATGTGGTTCAAAGAACCAGAGTCAATGAGTAGAGCTCTAGGATTCAAAACATTTTCCATGAGGGCATGTCCTCTTTCAAGCTGAATGTTTTGATCATGATTTTCTCTCTTCCTTGCACCTTCAGGAAGATTCATGTTATTATTCTCATGGAGAAGATTCATTTCATCAATTTGTCTCTTCATGCAAAAGATGTCACGGTGAAATCCCTTCTGCAATAGGAACATTTGAATTTTTATTTTTCTTCTTTTCCTTTGTGCTTTTTCTTTCTTGAGCCTGAGGGCTCATCTAGCTGTTGGTGTTTCTCCTTTGGATTGGGAGCATCAAACTTAGTATTTTGGTTCTTTTGTTTCCCATTTCCATTCGTAGCCTTGGGTCCTCCAACAAACAAGGCTTGGTCCTTGGAAGATCTAATTATTCCCATTTAGACAACCTTGTCACGCTCATTGGTGAGAGATTCAATTAATGCATTGAGGGTTGGAATCTTCCAAATCGAGGTTGTGAGCATCCTAGTATGAAAGGTTGACACAAAGATAGAGTAATATGCACCAAGATTTTAGAGGATAGCAAGGATGAGTTGATCATCCTCCTTCTCAACTATGCACTGCTTCAACTGGAGTACCAGGTGCTTGAACTTGGTGAAGAAATCATTCATGGTTTCAAAGTTTCTCAGGTTTATAGAAATCAGCTCATTCTCCAACTGATAGACTATCAATTCATCTCGCTTATCAAACATAGTAGCAAGTTGATCCCAAATCTCCTTGGGATTCTTCAATTCAGTGATGTGGAAGAGAATATCTCTAGAAATTTAAAAGCACAGCAATCCATACGCTTCATCAAGCTTATTCCATTATTTTTCTTTGTCAACAACATGATTTGGCTCTACCTCCATGTCCATTGTGACTCTTTAGAGTCCTTTGGAGCACAGCTGAATCTCAATGTCCTCCTTCCACTGATGGTATTTGAAAGGAGTGAGTAGATTCACGGAAGAGGTCATTATGTTGTTGTAGCGAATGCATTGAAAGAGTTTGAAAAACCTGCATATTACACAAAAAATACAAAGTAAGGTCGAACAACCGGCACTTTTGGATTTTTATTCACACCTGGCTTAGTCAATCAAGCAATCTTGATCAACAATTCCTTTTCCCATGAATTATGTGGTGAACTCTTCGCTTCTAGTGTAGAGATGGAACTTTTTGAGATTTTTGCTCAAATTGCATCATAGATCTAGCAAATATCTTGTTGAAGAAGTTCTTTGTCCTGTCAAGGCTCTGATACCATATGAAATTTAGTCATAGTAATCTAAGGATCAAGACAAAACTCACAAAGATTCAAGGATCAATTACACAGAAAAAATGACATGAAAATGCTGAAATTAGGAGCTACAACTGTATAATAGTTATCATTACTCAAAATTAAAGATACAATGTCTTACACTATCATGAATAGCTAGACAATTCGAATCCCAAGGATTTCATTCAAATTGCATACATGAGAGTGGCCTAGTTGTCAGTTAGCCATACTAGACATGTTAGTTAACCACTAATCACAACCATAATAAACTCTAACTAAATCGGAGGAAGTTATGACTAATTCTAATTGAATAGAACTCAAGTGTGTGTCAATCAGTAGGTGAGGGTGCATGTTTGACTTCAATTAGGTGAGATCAAGTGAAATGATGTAAACTGAGTCACTGAGTCTTCTCATTCAATCAGGGAGGCTAACTGAGTCTTCTCCTTTAATCGGGGAGACTAACCAATCTTCCTCCTTCAATCAAGGAGAAAATATGGGCTGATCTGCATGACCTAAGCACCCCAAATCAGTTAAATGATGGTTATTCCACCTACTTTCAGTTAAACTGCAGCTGTAAAGGTGCCTCCATCATTATTTTCCCTATTTTTGGTAATTTCCAGTTAACTGGAGTGATTTAAGGCACCTCCAACAACTTTTGGTAAGTTAGGATAAGTGGTAAATTAGGCCAATTAGGCCAAATAATGATGTGTGGGTTGGATAATGACTCCAACATTGTCACCTTTGGGGTTTTTCCATATTTTAGTAAGCCTTCTGTATGGGCTAGTCTAGGTTGCCTCTTTGGAAATTTGATTTTCCTTTATAAGGAATTATTATCTATGTAATATTATCATTCACTGATCATTATTTAATGAGAGATTCATTATTCTTCTTCTCTCTTTATGCTAATTCTCTGCAATTATCTGTGAGGTTAATTGTGTGCCTAGATCCTTAGCTTATTTATGAAATTCCTTATGCCACCTTGAGTTTAGAATTTATACATGTATTTTGGATGTGTTAGGAGGAATTATTGTTACCCCGACTTAGGAATATCATGTAAAGTTACTCACTTTTTCAAAACTTTGACAATTTTGGGAAAGGTCCAATTACTATGATCTTGAGATGTGCATCATTGTCTAGAAAATGCATTATCTATTTTCAATAATTGTTTCTAATACTTGTGGATGGAGCTTTATTGTTTGTTGGGATTTATATGTGAGCTAGTTTTCTTATTTTATTTTTTTCAAATTTATCTTACCAACCCTCTCGCCATTAACCCACTAACCAACACATCCTCTAATTTTGAATATCTCAACCATATTATAGGAAACAATATAAATATATTTGTTTTCTTTTAAAAAAATTAAAAAACATGTATTGAGTAGCTTTTCTACTTATTTCACTTGTGTAGCATTTGGTTTAAACTTTGTTTAAATCATGTGCTAAGTAGATTTTCTACTTATTCCACTTGTCTAATATTTGGTTTAAATAAAAAGACCTTTGGACAATTCGTAACACATTAAAGGATAAAAGAAGTTTTCATATTTTTAAATTTTTTAATATTAAGAAGATGAAGATTGAAAAACATTATCTAAAAAAAAGAAATTCGTATACCCACGTTAAATCTCATTTAATGAAATCATTTTTATTTTTAAGCAAACCAATTGATTCCTTATATGTATTCCTTCTTAAGGTCCAATAAATCATGTCCTTAAGGGATTACCCCTACCAACAATATAGTGCAATGGAAAATGGAAATGGCAATTTCATTGTTAGCTTAAACTATTATTGTTTATATACCCATATCTTCTTTCAATAGTTTGCAATATAGAAATACAATTTTAAAAATTTGTATGAATATAAATTGAAGGGTAATACAAACAATTTACCATCATAAATTGGGAGGGGAGGATAACACTCCATCCCACAACCTCTTGAGCTAGACCCAATTGTTACGGAGAGGAACTTCCTATGGCTTGGGGTGTACCACAACAAAAATATAGACACGAGAAATAAATCCTTTCCCAACATGCAAGAGAAACCAAAAATCTAACACTAAGGGACCTCAAATCATAACTTATCCGGGACGGTTGAAATAGATCCTCGTTGAGATTTTTTCCAATCCTTCTTGCGCTAAACATTTTCTCTCAACAACAGTAAATAAGACATGCATGCTATATAATATGGTGTTAGATATACTCTAGAATATATAATCAACAATATATAAGCAATTAAATATATCCATGGATTCAATATTTACATTCAAATGCACATTATTGGACACGAAAAGATATTTCTATTAATCAAATCAAAGATTACACAAGTGACAACCTCTGTCGATACATCTACAAACCGGAGAAACCAATTTCTCCACTTGCACCTCCACCACCTAAATCCCCCATCTCTCGGTAGCATGCTCACAAGCAAAGGAAATATTTGGAAGAACACAAAGTACTCCAAAGGGACAAAGGTATGTAGACTCAAGTATATGAAAACTGTGGCAACAATGAACTATAGTTTACTTGCCCTTCAATTCCTCCTTCTTCAATGTATCCAAGGGGTTCCTTATATAGTACTTTGAAGGGGTAATGGAGGGTCGAATCCAAGTGATATCAAGGCATATGGAAGGCCAAGAGTCGGGATATTTGGACTGTTGTACAAGATTATATACCTAATAACCATAGGTCTGGGTTTACCAACATACTCAATAAACTTGCAGACAATTGACTCTAGAGTGCATTAAAGGAAACAGGAGGATGAGAAAGACTTACCCGTTACAAGACAGTTGATCCTTAGCTTATCCTCTTCCACTCTGCTTCACCTCCAAAGTCTTCAAGGTTGCTCCTCCTTCATCTGTCAAGAGTCAATCTTCTAGATACAAGATGATTCATATGTATATATAAGCAGGTTATATAAATCATATATAAAATGCAAAAACATAAACATTTATCAAACCAAGATACATGAGACACATATGGAAGAAGGATTCTCTTTATTATCAACATTGAAAGAGTTCAGATTACAACCCAATGCCTAAGACAAGGACTCCTCTGCAACCAAAGGATTCTGAGTTACACTGCTCCAAAGACTTCTGTATAAAATCCACCAGCATGACTTTGCTCTCCAAGTCTATGTATATAAAACACCCTCCCCAAGGCCTGTATTTATATGGATGAAATAAGGCAGTTTCAAAGGTTGAGGAGGTTGAGACAGTTAAGAAGATTAAGGTAAATGGCTTAACTAATCTCAATTAATCGTGTTTTTTATTTTTAAATGTCAAAGATAGGCATCCGCGGGTATTGAGAAGGACAACTCACGTATGATCTATGACTTTCCATAAGAGCAACCCACGAATACATCCATCCGCGACTTGCAAACACCGACACTCGCGTATGATCTGTGAGTTGCATGTATATAGGGTTGCGGATATGTCTTGACATATCTAAAAAGGCAAAGTAAACCACTGGATGGATAATGAATTTCATTTACAAGAAGCTCATCTATAGTGTTTTGGGCAAACCTCAATCCATAGATGTCCTTTTGTGTGCCAGCATGAGGGATGTTGGCACTCAAATGGAGAGGTGCCATTCAGGTGGATAACAGATGCCCCCTAATGTGTGAGGTCAGAGGGAAGTGATGGCCGAAATACATTATAATCAAAATCTTTGGAGAACTCAGAAATCCAATGGAGCAGAGAGAGTACCTGAAGCAAATACATAGTAATGTCATATACAAAGTTACATCTGAGGATGCTATGTTCAATTTACTGGAACACTAGCTCCTTTACAATATTTGAGTACATCATATGATATGGGTATAAAACCATGTATATTACAAAAGTGGATCGAAACCACAATAGACAATAATGAGTCTTCAAAGATCTGGAAGCTGCGTATAGGAATAGAACATAATCTTGCGCAACTTAGTCCATAGGTGAGGAAATAAGTTCTTCATAAAGTATCCCAAAGAACCAGTACAATCCAAGCCATGTGAATAAGGGAAAGCTGAAGTCGAACATGGAAAGGATTCAATAGTTTGTCAATCAATAGATGATAATCAACAACTGAAGCAAAGGAATTCACCAATGATGAAAGTGAATCCTGAGGTACTATCATCAAAACTCTAGGTCATCGTCATCAGGAAGTGCTGAAATGGAACCATGATGTGACACAAAAGGCAATAGATCCTCCAGCAGATCACAAGAGTGATGAGGAACTAGGAAAACAGAAGGGGGACACAAATAGATAACATATATAACAATGATGGGATCAGGCTATAGATCAGACACTGGGAAGAGTCCTTGAATAGTGAGCACAACACAAAGATGACCCAAGGTAGCATATAACTTATAGATAGAACAACTACACTTATCTGCCATGTAGGAGACATGATCAGATTCCCCAGGTATAATGGAGAAGAGGAGGAGTAAGAAACTCAAAGTGATAGCTAAACACAAGTGGACACTGAAACATGGATATCGAAAAACAAAGAGTGCTATGTTCAAGGAGGACAGGCTGCCATTACTGAAAACAAGAGAAAACTTCTTCCTTACCTTCCCTGTTAAATTTTAACGAGTCCAAGAAAGTCAACTCAGTTCCCTCTTCATTTTTTAACAAGCTTGAAGAGATGGGAAAATAATGCTTGATAGTGTCACTAATTCATGGATTTAACGAGCCCGAACTAGTACATGCTCGACGGTGTTTTAATAGTTTAGAGAGTCTAAAAACTCCAAAGAAGAGTCCAGGGGGTCTTTTTTCCGTACAATTTAGTCTCCTGAGGCTGAAAAAGTATAAAACAAATCAAACAAGAACTCTCTTAACTTCCAAATAAGAAAAGTCACACCTTTTTCATACTTATTCAGGACGGTCCGAAAAAGATTAAATTACCACCTACCCAACACTCCTTCTAAAGCAGCATATATCCTGAGTTTTACGAGTGTGAAGGAAGGAAAGATCACTCGGAAAGATCCATTTGAGTATGAGAAATGGGGCTTACAACAATAAACTCGATGCTTTGTTCTTTAGGGTTTAATGAGCATTGCAAAGACATAAAGTACACTCAGAATCTTTTTCATGTTTTGGTCTAGAGCACGAAAAAGAGAAAACTAAGCTCATACCGGGGGTTCCTTTTCCATAAGTTTAGTCCCTCAGGTCCGGAAAAGTGATAAACCTATGCCTGAGAATACTCTTCTCAATTCAAAAGAAAAGAGAGGGATCATTTCTCCTATTATTCCACATGGTCCGAGAAAGCGATAACCTACCACCAATGTGGATGCCCATTCACATATTCTTAACGAGCCTGAACGGACAAGTTTACTCGGTAGTCAAGTCTATTTTGAGGAGTCAGACTTGGGCCTAAAGAAACTCAAAATATTTCCCGTGAATTTTTAACGAGTCCGGAAAATTCAACTCGTGGCCTCCTTACTGTTTTTAACGAGCTCGAAGGAGAGCAGAAAGAATGCTCTAAATGCGAAGAGACGAGTGTCATAGGTAGGAGAAACTAGTTCCAAGCACAAGGAACAGACCTATGCATAATGCAAGGAACATGAGCAAGATAAAGACACTTGAGGAATGTCTCCTCAACATAAATGGTGTCAAGTTACAAAGGCAAAATGATACAAGGCTGGGCAACAATGAGAACAAAGATGAGGGCTTATACAACGAGCTAAAAGCGTGGAAGTCGGCATCAGGCTCATAAGCGCGAGCAGGACACATGTAAATGCAATTACAGCTTGAACAACAAGGTGAGGCCAATAAATAGTTGTGAATCCAACTACAAATCCTGTCTCCAAGAAACAACAGCATCAGGATCATATTCAAAAGAAAAGATCTGAGGCAGGTCACTTTGGTAGAAACACGTGTGACTTTGCTATCTTCTATAAAAGGTAAAGTCAAGGTAGAATCAACTGAAGAAGATTCTATAGAACCAAGGCTCGAGGGTTTATAATATTCAAGATCAACCTTAGAAGGAGAGCAAAGATCAACAAGGGAGATAGAGTCTACAGGAACAAACTCAATATCACGGGAGTTGAGAAATTCATATGAAAAATCAAACTCATCAGGATCACTGACTTGCTGTTCGAAGAAAGAGTCAAAAGACTCAACAAGACCAACATAAGAAGAAAGGTCAGGTTTACTAGGAAAATCAGGGTTAGAATTAGTCACAATTGAACCAACATCCAAAATAAGGTCAGACTATATCAAAGACTCTAGGAAGACTTCATCCGAAGGAAGGAGATCATCCGAGATAGGAGACATGTCTAAAATTTTAAATGGATCAACATAGTGGAGAAAAGGCTCTACAGTCTGTATAGGATGACTCACCCGGTCAAATGCTAGGACCAAGTCCCGAGAAGGTAAGCATGAAAACAGAGGCTGCTTCTTAGTAGCAATTGAACACAAAGGACAAGAGGCCACATAGTTCACCTGTGGCAGGGTAGTGTCTACAAAAACACTGGGAATCAATAAAGGAAAGACTTGGTCTCTGGTTGGGTCAGGAGACGGATCAAGAAAATCCAACTAATCGATAGTGACAATTTATTCTCCATGATTAAAGTACATCACACGAAAGAATGTTGACACCACAGCTTGCATGGCATAGACATAATCTCGTCCGAGGAGCATATTAAAGTCCAAGGGGTCTTCTATCACCATGAAGTCAACTAAGACGGTCTTCCCACCCAAAGTAACAGGTGTTTGAGAAATAATTTCTAAGGCTATACAAGTTCTTCTATCAAACTCCAGTAACTGACTAGCAGTCGACACAAGGTTGGGAGATCCCATGCCTCACCAAGCACGAGCAGACAAAATACTAATTGAGGCTCCTTCATCAACAATACAATGAGCAATCGTGTAAGGTTCAACTTTGACCTTTATCTGGAAAGGTGCATTAGAAGGAAGGCGCGGCTCAACTAGGCTATCCTAATCAAAGGAAGCAATCCGAGAGCTTGGTGGGGGTTGATCTGAAGCGAGTTCAGTGCCCCCTTGTTCAGTAAGTTCTGAACTGGCAGTGAAGAAAATGTGACTAACAGACACTTCACTCTCCAAAGGAAGAGTGGGATTGATCGATACTGGGATCGATTCAACCGCTTCGTGAAAGTCACTCTCCGAAGGGAGAGTGATATTGACCAAAGATGACATTGGTTCAATCACATCAAGATCACTCTCCGAAAGAAGAGTGGGATCAACCAAATCTGATATTGGTTCGACCACTTGATCAACCAAAGGTTGAATAGGTTGTTGAGAAATTATAGGTTGTTCAGGAGAAGGAAATTCTTGAGTCTTGGACCACACTCTTCATACCTCCGTGATAGCAGGGCACTTGTGAGTAAGATGATCTCCCTCGCATAGCATACAAGGGAACTTAAGTTTGCACTTCGAGTAACCAGTTTTCTCAACGGTGTCAACATGACTAGCAGTGGATGACTATTTTCTCTCAGCATGACCTGCAGAGGCTAAGAGTTTTCCCCCAGCATGAACTATAGAGGCTGGGTGATTAGGTCCAACCTGACTAAGAGAGGTTGGTTGTTGAAAATCTTCAGAATGTTCAAAAATGGGATGACCATGAATCCAAACTCTTCACACCTCCACGATAGAATGGAATTTATAAGTAAGGTGGTCTCCCTCACAAAGCTTACAAGGAAACTTGGGCTTGTGTTTTGAATGGGCATTCTTTTCAACAGTGTCAACATGACTCGCAGTGGCTAACGGATTGTCTTCAGCATGAACCACAGAGGCTGAGAGACTGCCCCCAACATGACTTGCAGAGGCTAAGAGACTGGGTCCAACATGACTTGCAGAGGTTGGACGAGCACCACTAACATGAACAACAGAGGCTGAATGGTTAGGATCAACATGCGTTGCAGCAGTTGAGTGTGTGCCCCCAGCATGAAGAACAGAGGCTAGGTGGATGGATCCAACATGAACAATAGAGGTTGGATGGGGAGGTTCAATGTGAACAACAGAGGTTGAATGGGTGCCCTCAGTATGAACCACAGAGGCTGAGTGAGTAGATCTGACATGACTTGGAAAGGTTGGAAGGATCCCAATAGCATGATCAACAGATGCTGGATGGTGAAGAGCAACTTGACTTGTAGAGGTTGAGTGCTTAGATCCAACATGACCTGTAGAGGTTGGATAGGTTCCCCCAGCATGAACCACAGAGGCTGGGTGGTGAGGTTCCACTTGAATTGTAGAGGTTGAACAGGTGCCCCCTTTCTTATGTGCCTTCTTCCTATTCCTCCTTTTTTACTCCTTTTAGACTGCTGGTTACTAGTATCAGTACTTTCACCGCATGAGGTAGAAGGAGAAGGAGAATCAACTACAGGTGAAGGGGAAGCAGTGTTTTGATGCCCTTGATATAAGGAGCTTACTTGAGAAGCATCAGGAGCATTCAGGACGGTTGGAGTGGAAAACAACCACACTGGTAGCCCTAGGCTAAATCCAGGTAGATTCAGGGTGGCCATCAAGGGAACACCAACATTCCCTCTGAGAGGAATAGTACAAGGAGTTCCCAGCATGGGGATCTCTTGGTTGGTGTTAGAAGGGGTGTTAGCCATAGTTTCAAACTAGGAGACAAATTCTGAGGTTGATAAGCAACCAAAATTACAAAGCACACATCTAAAGGCACACTAAGTACAGACAAACCACACAGCACTCACTAAAAATTCCTAAATCCAAACAGACAAACAAGTATAAGGTATACTTTCCAGAAAAAAGCTGATAGACAGTTACTTGGTGCCCCTGTAGATGTTCTTAGGCACAAGCGGAGGAATCACCCACCACCCTCCCACACTTTCTACCGAGGTTACCTTCCAAGCCCGTCCAAGGTCAACCAGAAATAACCTTCCGGTGTACCTGTGTATGGACCCTAGATGTCAAGAGACTAAAGGCTACCTTGGCTATACCAACAGTCGCAAGCCGGACTCATACACATGGGCAGGGTAGCTGAGCCCGAAACTCTGTCTAGGACAGAATCCCCAGATGCGTAAAATTCCTCAGTTACATTTTGACAAGGATTCGAAGGGTTATCTCCTTAGTCCAAGCCTCCACGCAGCCTCGTGCTTAACTCTCGTTTGAGAGGAGCTTCCCAGATACAGTCGATAGAGTCAAGGATTTACCTAGTGATTGGCCAACTACGTCTGAATTTTAAAACTTGTGGGGAGTTTAAACTCCCTATCCCACAAGCCTAGCCTAAGCTAGTTGGTGTATGACCCTATAAAATAAAACTTACTAACAATTTTTAAATTATATCATTTATTTTAAGGGCTGTTTTTTAGTCAGAGGGTAAATGGCATGAAAATTATGTGGTGTTTTGACTCAAAGTTGAAACAAAATGACTAAGCAAAGAGATATGAAATGAAAAAAGAAAAAACTATTCTCTTTATTTTTCAAATAGAAACTTGAAAGCCACAAAAGAACAAATTCTTTTTATTTTTATTTTTTCAAAAACAATGATATGCCATGCAATCTAGACTAAAAACCTAATCTACATGCATATAAAGCAAACATGTGTTTTTGTCTTTTTCTTTTATAAATGCAAAATAAAAATCAGCCTATCAACTAATGCAAGCAAGTAATGAAAGGAAAGAAAATAGACAACTACCCTACTCCCCACAAACAAACCCTAGGTTTCCCTAAAGTTAGATATCAACCTCTCTTGAAAGGAAGGCTCACAAAGGTAAACAAGCCAACAAATTTGGAATGAAAAGACTGAGCAATAAGACTGACATAAAAAAAGGTCCAGAAGTCCCAAGTATCAATCTAAATCTACAAACAAAGGCTGCTCAGTACCTTGTCCAACAAGGTCAAGCCAAAGAAGGAGGTGGGGGGGAAAGTAGCACAAACAAGTATAGGTTCTTTTTAATTTTCTTTTATAAATGCAAAAGAAAAACCACCTACAAACTAAAAGCATGCAGATAAAAAGAACAAAGCAAAAGGAACTCTTCTATACAACCACCAAACAAACTCTAGACTAAACTAAAGTCAGCATAAACCCTACTTGAAAGGAATGCTTGCATAAAAGACAAGTCAACTATTTTGGCATGGTGAATTTAACCAACAAAACAAGAATGAAAACAACACCAACAAGCTTCTGAACTTAGACAAATATCACTAATAGAGGCTGATAAAAAACACAAGCCAAAAATCATGCCAAGCAAAGGGGGTAGGGGAAAGAGCAAAGAGAAAACCCTAATGCTATAAAAAGCTTACCACATAGATAAAGAACAAGAAAAAATGATGACACAAACTCCCAAGAGTTATGCACCTACAATGTATTGTACTTGAGCAAACTTGAATTAAATAAACTGTATAAAACAGCAAACTGAAGCAAACAGGCTGACAGAACCAAAAGACAACCAACAAAGGAAGGCTAGGAACCCTAGCTTGGGTGCACACAATGACAAAAAAACTGTAGACTTATAAGGGCAAGTGACAACCAGCCACTGTCAAAAGACAGACTGGAAAAACAGAGCCCAAGAACGTGATCACAGATCTGGACAAAGACACCTTAACCCACAACCAAAACAGGCCAACCACTTCAGCATTCAAACAGAAAATAATCCAAGTAAAAGAGACTCAAGGGATTTCAGAAAAGCACAAAGTGTGATCAACAGAGGCACTCAGACAAGCTACACAACATTCATAAATAAAATCAACTCACCAATAGGGATTACAGAAAGAAAGGAACAAGAAAACCTTAACTTAAAAATCCCTACTTCTAGGCATATCCGCGACTGTATAGAAGGGAAACCCGCAGATGATCCGTGACTGTTCAATACAGCAACTCGCGGATGCAAGTTTATATCCGCGACTGTGCAGAAGAGAAACTCACAGATAGGTATAAGATTTTTCTCAAAAAAAAAGAACATTTCCCAAGACTTTCAAATACTGAGGCAAGTATGAACCAGGATGTAAGATCACATACAGACTTCAAGCAAATACTGGTCAGGGGTGACAGAAACAACCTACAGCAGTATAGGCATCCCCAGCGGAGTCGCCAATTCTATTGTACAGGATTATACACCTAACAACCATAGGTTTGGGGTTACCAACATACTCAATAAACTTGCAGACAATTGACTATAGAGTGCAGTAAAGGAAACATGAGGATGAGAAAGACTTACCTGTTACAAGATGGTTGATCCTTAGCTTGTCCTCTTCCACTCTGCTTCACCTCCAAAGTATTCAAGGTTGCTCCTCCTTCATCTGTCAAGAGTCAATCTTCCAAATACAAGATGATTCATATATATATAAGCAGGTTAGATAAATCATATATAAAATGTAGAAACATAAACATTTATCAAACCAAGATACATGAGACGCATATGGAAGAAGGATTCTCTTTATTATCAACAATGAAAGAGTTCAGATTACAACCCAATGCCTGAGACAAGGACTCCTCTACAACCAAAGGATTTTTAGTTACACTGCTCCAAAGACTTCTGTATAAAATCCACCAGCATGACTTTGCTCTCCAAGTCTATGTATATAAAACACCGTCCCCAAGGCCTGTATTTATATGGATGAAATAAGGAAGTTTTGAAGGTTGAGGAGGTTGAGATAGTTAAGAAGATTAAGGTAAATGGCTTAACTAATCTCAAGTAATCGCGTGTTTTATTTTTAAATGTCAAAGATAGGCATCCGCGGATATCGAGAAGGACAACTTGCGTATGATCCGCAACTTTCCATAAGAGCAACCCGTAGATACATCCATTCGTGACTTGCAAACACCGACACTCACATATGATCCACAAGTTGCATGTATATAGGGTCACGGATATTTCTTGACATATCTAATAAGGAAAAGTAAACCACTGGATGGATAATGAATGTCATTTACAAGAAGCTCATCTATAGTGTTTTGGGCAAACCTCAATCCATAGATGCCCTTTTGTGTGCCAACATGAGGGATGGTGGCACTCGGATAGAGAGGTGCCATTCAGGTGGATAACATGGGCTCATCCAAGGAAAAATCCAAAAAAGTTTGGATTTATGCACACATCCCAATTTACGTGGGTTTGAGGTCAAAAGTCACGTGTACATGCGAGTATGGGTTTCAAAGTCACGTACAACAATAAAAATGG
The DNA here is from genome assembly GCA_001517045.1 of Pseudotsuga menziesii. Taxonomy (NCBI): domain Eukaryota; kingdom Viridiplantae; phylum Streptophyta; class Pinopsida; order Pinales; family Pinaceae; genus Pseudotsuga; species Pseudotsuga menziesii. Next base: position 375,119 of record LPNX010363594.1, on the reverse strand, counting down.
GTTTTTAGGGATGAAATTGGAAACATCAAATTATAATATCAGTCCATGGGGTCTGAAGAGTCTATAGAGGGACAAGGAAGGCCATAAATATGTGATCAACCATGTGTGGTAAAATCAGCTAAATAGATGCCCCCTAATATGTAAGGTTGGAGGGGTAACATGATGGCCAAAATACATTATAAAATCCATCCCAAAAGTGGAGTGATGAAGAACCAGGTGGAAGAACAAGCCATCCATCAGTATAGTACAATAATCAATCTCCGCATGTGACTACAAATACATATAGCAGTCTCGGATACATAAGAGTACAATGGCCATGAATAGGCATGATATACAAAATGTGACATGTGTGGTCATCGCCACATTCAATATAGAATAGATCAGAATCTCCATGATGAAGATATACAATGGATCAAGATATCCATAATGGCTGAAGATATCTGACATACACTAGAATCAAATCACAAGAGCTGAAATCTCATGAACACTGGCATGATCAAGGAGATAGCATATGTGGAATTCCACCAAGCTAGAAGGTCTTCTACACAAACTACTATGAGTACATGTCCTACTATGCGAATAGAGGTGTTGAGGTTGAACATAGTAGTCCATCATCTGATTACCAATCATCGATGTATACCATTAATAGACGCGAGATCACCCAACAATAATGAAAATGGGAATCAAGGTACATAATGCAATCCAACAAGTGTGAATAGATGTGTTGAGGTCGAACACTTAGAAGAATCCATCAATCAGGGGGAATTGATGTATTCCCAAAATTGTCGATGGTGAGAGAGCCTAGCACTAATGAATGTAAGTCTCAAGGCACTCAAATGACTCTAGACTCCTATCCTAGAATAAATGATCTAAAGTCGATGGAATGGAATCCGTTGGAAGGAGGGTATTAAGGCATCCCCCATCAACCAACACGAGTTACTCAACAATGTTGTATAATTTGGAAGAACTCAAACAAGATGTGCACGAACAAATAATAGTACCGGGAATGCCCGACATGCAAATTCAAGATAACTGAGGAATAGCCGACTCAGGCTTCAAATTCCTTCGAACAAGAGAATAAAGGCAAATGGTGACTGAAGGTAGGCAGCATGGACTCGATTTTCAAACCGGGACATCTCTGTGACATAGGAGGCATCAACAGAGGCTCCACGGGGACTGGAAGCTTAACCAATCGATGGAGATAAACTCAGAGTAACGAGTACAGCTCCTAAAGTCAAACTAATAACCTAACCAATGGATGTGATTACAGTCCTATGTTCGAACGAGACACGAATCGACTATTTCCAAATATAACATCTTTTCCTGTCTGGACTTTTGGTTTTTTAATTTTTTTTTTGACTTTTTCAAATATTTTGAAAAGCTTGAAAAATAATAAAAGTGCTTTATAGTTACAAATATAGGAGGAGACGAGTGTCAGGGGACAAGAAAACTAGTTCCAAGCAGCGAAACATACCTATGCTCAATGCAAGGAAATATGTACATGATAATGACACTCGGGGGAAGGTCCCCTCCTGGTAAAAATTAGGGAATCAAGCTACAAAAGATATGTAAAAAGGATCTGCTTGGCTAGACATGAGACAAGCTCAGACTATATGGTTGATAATCAAAGTCAGGAAGTTGGCATAAGGCTCAATAAGAAAAGAAAAACTCATGATAATGCAATTACAACTTGACATATACAAGGGAGTCCCAGGGGAATGGCCAGCATAAAGTTCAAGAGGAGTATGAGGCTCTTGCTCAATTACATGGTGGTACTATACAAAGGACTCCCACACCCTAAAGGAGGAATGTCAGCATGGGAACCAAATGCAATACAGGATCTAACTAGGGTACCCATGTATCGGTAAGCTCTACCATTCGCATAATGTCACTTCTAAAAGTATCATGAAAGTTTCGTGACAAGATGGAATGGGTCCATACCTAGGGTTAAGATGAAACGGTCATAAGGCTATGCAAAATGCAAGTAGATGTGAAATCCTAACCTATATGCCAGTTTATACATAATACCTGAAATAGGAAGGAACGAGTCAAAGGCACGGTCAAACGGCACTCAAAATAGGCTCCTACAACATCAAATTAGTTAAAATGATCCAAAATGGTCAGAAATGGTCAAAAACTATAGGAAGTGGGTAAAAATTTCAAAAATTTTCTATAAAATAGTGAAAAATTAAAAAATTTCATACCATTTTGAATTTTTAACCACCATGGTCCATTTGATTTCAGAATTTCAGAAGCAAATTATGGGAACATCATCTGGCGGAATCACTCTGCGTTTGATCTAGGTAAATTCCCTTTCCCCTCCCCTTCATTCTCATGTAAAAATTTTGAATTGTCACTGTCAATTTATTTTTTAAGGCCATCCCAACTTGGGCGTTTCATCCCATGTAGATATTGGGCCTTTTTCCGCATATAGGGCTGACTATACGTGGAAAATGCCACAAAATACGTGTATGTACATGGTTGTTTTTCCAACAGTTGCGTATAGGGCCGTAAACATGGTTTTAATCAAAAAATATTGATCAAAAATTGCAATCTATGTGCAGGATGGTGCTAGAATGGAGAGAGAGGGAACATGGTGATGTTGAGGAAGCTGTTCAGGTTGACCTCATGGCTCTACAAACATTATAGGCATTTGGGCTATACAAGTTTTGGTGCCTTGGCAGCTTGAGGGAAAAGCCAAGACTACTCCAATTGCTGGTAGATTACTGGGATACATAGTCTGTGACCTTTCAGACAAATGGAATTTCACTCAACATTGAGGTTGAGGACATATACTTTATCACAAGTGTGTCTTGATGAGAGGAGTTGGTGAACCTCCAATCCCATGGGCTAGGAGGTGGGACGACTATAGAGGACTACATAGTTGTGTATTTCCTTCCTGATACGGAGAAGTTTGGGAGTCAAATCCTAACAAACTCAGTTCAGAACCTGGGGCTGAAAGCCATACTATTGGCACTAGGCTGGATCGCAGGTTTGGCATCACTCCACCAGGCCTCAAGGCCACTGATGTTCTATAGAGTAGAGTGTATGCGACCTATGATATATGATTGGAGTACTATGCTGCTGAGAAACATGAAACATCATCTCAGTGACTGCAAGATGGGTAGGGTGAGGAAATTTGGGTTTGGAAGCATACTGAGCACATTCTTTTTTGAGTGGGTGTCAGGGCTAAGCCCTAGAATAGACATTGCTCCACATGGAGTGTGGGATCTGGCTTAGTGATGCTGGGCCAATGTCATGCATAGACTGGGAGTTGGAAGGGTGGCTAACCCCTACCCAGAAGAGTTCTTTCCATGGTGGTGGAGACAGATCATCGCCATAGAGGACTATCCCTATGCAAGGATTGACTTCTGCAGAGACCCAGACATGCCCCTACCACTAGGAGAAGCTTATGGAGACATAGGTAACAAATCCCAAAAAAACTTTTAATTTTTTAATTATTTAATTTTTTGTTTTTTCTGATATATGAAATCAAAAGACATGTTTTTGGTGTGACGACACATAGTGATACTCTATCATGTATATGCAGATGTAGGATCACAATGGCTAGATGGATTTCCTCGTCATCGACAGAGGGGAAGAGGTGATGAGATCATGGGTGCAGATGTAGAGCGAACACTCCAAAGAATCCACATGGACTCCATTTGATTGACACAGAGAGTTCCCATGGCGCAAGTCGAGGACTTGGTTGAGGCCATGTAGTGCCAGGTGGTTGGAGTACCACAAACATGGGTTCAATTTTTTCGCCAGCTAGCTAGAGCCATGGTGTGATACCATGATTAGCACCCTCCTCCTCCTCAGGCTTGGAGACTTGGGTGTATATTTTTTGTATGACCGTGTAGTATATTTTGGTCTCTCAAAATCCCAAATTTTGTATATGAAACTTATGTATTATGACATCACCTTTTTTGAACTTAATGAAAAATATTTATGATGATCGATTATTATTCTATTTACATGTGTAAAATGTGTTTGTGAATGCTTTTATCGCATGTGATACAAATGCCAATCTAGTACATAGTTAGCATATGAATCGGCAACTTGATTAAAATTTCTTTGAACATGAATGTATGTTATACTCTCAAATTGTCATTCAAGCAATCTAACGCGTAAGAATCTTCGTAATACTGTCAGATCCCTAATACNAGCATATGAATCGGCAACTTGATTAAAATTTCTTTGAACATGAATGTATGTTATACTCTCAAATTGTCATTCAAGCAATCTAACGCGTAAGAATCTTCGTAATACTGTCAGACCCCTAATACGATACAAGCCATTAAGTTGTGAAACCACTAACTGTGAATCAATACATACCTCAAGAGAAAGAACACCATGTGAAATGGCATCCCCTAATAATTCAACCTCAACGCTTGTTAACCTCAAGAGCCACTAAATCATCTCAACGTTGCTCATTAAGATGTTCCAAGTGGACCAAATGCTCTTCCAATGCGAAGTCTCTAGTAAACGCTACACAACTAGCTTCAAAGAAGGGATTTCGCATTCAACCGGTAATACTGACTCCACCCCATGCACAAGATGATAGGGAGAAAAACTAGTGGCAGTCTTGACCACTGTTCTATAGGTCCACAAAGAAAGATACAACATGATATGCCAATTATTCTCGCTCTGTGCGATGGTTCATTGGAGAATGGACTTAAGTGACTTGTTCACTACTTCAACCTATCCATTTGCTTGAGGATAATAAGAAGAGGAGTGCTCTTGCTTATATCCTAACTTCGAAGACAACTCTTCCATCATTTGTTTCTGAAAGTGCCTTCCATGGTCAATGACAAGCTCTCTCACAATTCCAAACTAGGTGATAATATGGTTAAATACGAAATGCACAGTTGTTTCACCATTGGATTTAACTGTGGGCATAGCCTCTACCCATTTCCTGAAATAATCGATAGCCACAATAATATGATGGTGCCCCCCAGCCAAAGATGGGTTGCAATCTATAAAATCAATCCCCCGCTTGGTGAAGGTACCAGTGGTGACAATATGATGCAAAGGGGTGGGATGCAAGCACATATTACGTGTAAACACCTGGCAAGGGTGGCACTTCTTGACTGCATTAACGCAATCTTTAAATATGGATGGCCAAAAATAGCCTTCTCTTAAGATTTTTTGGGTTGTAGAAATCCCAGATAAATGACCACCACATGCCCCTCCATGGCAATCACTAAGCACAAAATTGGCCTCATCATGAGTTAAGCAACAACGTAAAATGGAGTCAACCCCATGGCAGTACAAAGTATCATCCACTATGAGGTAGTTCTTCACTACGTAACGTAGTCCTCACCGCTCATCCTGTGAGAGGTGAGTAGGGACCTTCAATGTTTGCAAATACATGATAATATCCCCATACTAAGGGTATGTAGTTGAGATGAGGAAGATATGTTCATCAACAAAAGAATCCTCATAAACCTCCTCATCATCTAAATTTGGAAAATTTGATATCAGCTCAGTAAAGATTAATGATTTCTTCAATTTTGCTGAAACAAACTCGAGATCAAACTCTTGCAATATCACAATCCATTTATTATACTTTCCCCCAATCATCCTTCTTGTGAGGATAAATTGAAATGGATTGATGTGAACTATGACCAAAGTTTGGCGAAGGAGGATGTAATGTCTCAAACGCTAAACCACATGAACAATGGCCAAGGCTAGCTTCTCAACATGGGAATAACAAAGTTCTGCATCAATCAAGTTTTGACTCAGATAATATATGACATGCTCATGGAGCTCCTTATCCTCCTAAACCAATACCATACCAATTGTCTCTTGAGACGGGGACACATAAATCAAAAATTCACGACTATAGTTTGGTGGACTAATCACGTGGATCATTTCTAAGGCTATCTTCAAGGCATCGAAAGACCCCTGGGCTCGCTCATCCTAGTAAAAATTGGGTGTCCTTCTTCAACAAACGCATGACGATTTTAGTCAAATTAGCGAAGTTGACCATGAGGCTTCGTAAGAAGTTCACCATTCCTTGTAAACATTGAATATGTCGAATGTTACGTGGGGGAGATAATTGAAGTATTTCCTCAACCTTCAAGGGATCGACTCTAAGACCCTCCTTGGATACGATGAATCCTAGTAAACGACCAACCTTCACACAAAAGATGCATTTATGAGGATTTAAACGAACTTGATAATGACTGCATCTTTCAAACACTCATCACAAATGATAAGGATGACACACTCTCAAACAAGAGTGAAAATCTAGATCATCCAAATACACTTCAATAATATTTTTTAATATCGTGAAAGATCAAGTTCATGGCCCGCTGAAATGTAGCTCCGGCATTTTTAAGGCCGAAGGGAATCTTCTGATATGCAAAAGTTCCCCAAGGACAAATAAATGCAGTCTTGTGTTGATGCTCGAGTTTAATTTGTATCTAATTATATCCAAAAAATCCATCCATAAAATAAAATACCTCACTTCCCGCACACTCATCTAAAATTTGATCAATAAATGGTGTAGGGAAATTATCTTTAGGATAGGATCGATTTAAATCATGGAAATCAGTGCATATTTGGATTGCTCCCTACTTCTTATCCACTAAAACAAGATTTGAAACCAACTCCATTTAGGGAACAGGATAGATAAAACCAACTTTGAGCAATTTCTCTATCTCTGCTTTAATGGTGGGTGCTTTCCTAGAATTCACAGCACACAAATGTGGTCGAACTGGTTTTGTATCCAGATAGGTTTTGATTTTGTGTTCGAAAATACGAGGGTCTATATGTGGAATTTCTTTGTATGACCAAGAAAAAAAATCATGAAACTCCTTAAAAATATCGATATACTCTTTAATCTCATCGAGGGAACAATATTCCCCAATGTAAATGTTCTCAATCTTACCAAGATCATGAGAAATGTTGATAGGAATCGTTGGTGATAGGTTATCCATGTTCCCTTCAGAAATCTAACTAGGCGCACTTAATGGGACCACAGGGAAATCAACTTTCTCGCTTAGAATCGCCCTAAATTCATCACACTCTAAATGATCAAGCTTAGGAAGGAAATATGATCTATGGTGCAACTCTTCCAAAGGTTGTTATATCCAAGACATAGCCTCAAGAATGGCTTAATCTAATGGAAAAAAATCATCAAGGAAGTCTTGAGAGTGAGATGGCTCTACTTCCCATGCAATAAGAACATAAGGGTCCCCCTCCTCCATCCGCGAAGAGGAAGGACTATGCTCTACAACATGATCAAGATTCACTTGATACGCCACCAATGTTACAGGAAACGGCACGTCTGTCTTGGCGGGCATAGAATTGTCACTCAAAGTAATCGATGAAGGAAGAATCCAAGGATCTTCCATATGAGAAGTGCGAAAGGATATCAAACTCAATGACCCACCAAGACTAGACCCAATCATAAGAATAGGTGGAGCTCAACTAAAGGTTCCCATGAGAGAAGGATACATACCCACACCCACATTCTTAGTTTTTGGTTGAGAATGATTGATAATCGGGATAGAAGCTCTTAACGATGCTAACACACTCGGTTTTTGGAAAGACTTATTATCGATAGTAACGATCTTCCCATCCAAAGGAAAACAAACCACTTGGAATAGGGAATAGGCTGCAGCTTGCATATTGTACATCCAATTTCGACCCAGTAAAAGATTATAGTCAAGGGGCACATCAACCACCTTGAACTTGATCACAACAGTCTTCCCCCCCAATTGGACCTCTAGAGAAGGAAGTATATCATGCAGCCAAAACGATCTTCCATCGAAAGTAGTCAACATATTGGAAAACTGAGACAACGCAGGAGAACCTAAGCCCTTCCAACAAGCCAAAGACATCATGGAAGGGGCAGCTCCTTCATCAATCACAGTTCACATAATGGTGTTGTTGAGACACTCTACATGAATAAAAAGAGACACATGTTAAGGAAAGAGATGCTAGATTCCATGAGTTTCAAATTTGATCATGGAAGGAGATCTGCATCATCACCAACCCCAAGAGCAGACAACAAGGCCTTCCATTACGAAGGACAAGTCTGAAGCACTTCTAATGCGAACATCACACAAGGATTCTATCCCAAATCCTCAACAATTGAATAGTTATGGGTGGCTTGAGCATTAGAATTGTGTCCTGGGCGCTTCAAGAATCCCTTAGGAATGCGAGGCAGAGCTTTAGGCTTATCTGTAGGATTTTCAATTCGTAAAGAGCTCTCAAGTGGAGCAGGTTCTTTCCCAACCTCAGATTGTGACGAACCATAGTATTTTGCACAAGTCACAACATTTGTAGCATTCACCATGTTGATGCAACTGTGACCACTAGCGGCATCTAATGGGTTTGAAGTCCCACTAAAAGTAGTACCATGATCGATGGTCCTCGAGTTCATATTTTGATTATTAGGTAAAGGATTAGTAAACACAGCTGGGCCCTGTGCTGTGAACTTTAAGGCATCCTCCATACGAGGGAACAAGTGAGAGAGGTGAGCGTCCTTACACAAATTACAAGGAAACTTCACCTTACGCTTAGGTTGCTTGTCCCCCCCAGCATTGTTCATGTTCTTGTCATTATTATCACCATTTTCATTTTTATTCCCACCCTTACAATTATTTTTTCCTTTATTTTTATTCTTTCTAGGCTGTTGGTTTCCTTTCGGGATCAACGATTGCACTGAAATCACACTCACCAATTGGGTAGGATGAGACGAAGTCATGGCTTGTCCCAACGCAGGCTAGTTAAGCGATAACTGGCTCACTTTTTTTGTAACCGATTCTACATGTTTGGTACTTGTAGAGCCAAAAATATCATCGACATGTGGCCTAGGTTTAATCTTGGGTCAAAATTGGATCTTTGATCATTCGGGATAATCTCATACAAGACTCTAAACTGAGCATAGATCAAATCCAACTTTTTAGCCCTAAAAATATCTTGGTCCTCATTTTGAACTCTGGATGTGGAAACGTCCTTTGTGATATAAGGTAACAATGACTTGAGGAACCACTCTAAAAGAAACTCTAGTGGTATAACGACTTTAATTAATCATTTCCCTCTACACCATTCTTGAATATGATCCAAAATATGCATGGCTTTGTCTTACCGAAAAGCTGACAAGAGTTCATTGTCGACGTCGTAACATATGGGTAGCTGGAAGTGATTAAGAAAATTCATGGAAAGGTCATCAAATGTAGTATAGGTCCCCTTGATAACTCTATATACTATTTCTCTACAGGACCTATGAGGGTGCATTGAAATAGCGTCAAACAGATGGAATCATTGGTTAAGGAATTAGAAGAGAACAAAAGGTAAAAGGTTTTGACATGCTCACTAGGATATTCACCAGCCTTACCTTCAAACTTGGGAATGTCTGAAGGAAGGTAGGTAGGGACTGTTAGCCATGCCGGATCATGAGACACAAGATCATTCGTCAATCTCGACAAATCAAGTAGGTTCAAAGTTGCAAGGAAAGGAATCCTAGGTTGAGCCAGTTGATGCCACGCTCCCTGATAGGATTGGTTTGAATAAGGTTTATTTCTATACACACCATGGCCTTGGCCAGTATGATAATAACCTCCTCCCATTTTTCCCATGAAGGGCTGCATGGAAGCATTGTAATCTAGAGTACCTTGAGGATGAGGTACTACAAAGCCATAGTTATGAGAGTAAGCGGGTTTTTTATACTCATACCCATACGGTTGATATTTTTTCTGTAATACGGTTCATAAGAAGTTCCATGGGAAGCTTCATAGGGTGGACCATAAGATGGTCCATGAGAAGTTCCATGAGATGGTCCATAGGTAGGTACATAGGAAGCTCCATGAGCTGGACCATGAGATGGACCACGAGATACTCCATGATACGACCCATAAGTAGGTACATGACCTGCTAACATGTTAGGAGACACATGGCCTTGTGACACTACGGTGTTAGTAGACGTAGGACGGACATGGCTTACAGTAGAAATCCGTCCTGAAGGACCACTAGAGTTAGGAAGAGGATGCGTAAAAAATGAATTTGAAGGAACAGGTTGAGAAGACGATGTAATATGTAAAGGAATATAGCTTGTAAACCCAGTATTCACATGTCTCGATTGAGTTCCCCAAATAGGAACACTAGTGCTAGGTATGGGTTGTGTGTGTGAAGGAATTTTCACCCCTGGAGTGGATGGTGCAATGTGAATACTATTACCAAACCTCTCTGCATGGAAAGAAATGGAAGTGCCCCCAGGAATAGTACCAGGGTCACCAACTAATTCAACATTAGGTTCCAGACTGGTCTCAGGAATATCAAGTTTCCATACCTAATGTGGCTAGTGCTAGTGGGTGCATGGTGAGTCTCTTCACTTGGATAGTATAACCAATACCGGGGGTCAGAGATAATGTAATTATGAAAATATGATGGATCTTCTTGTGATGGTCCAGCCCCATAAGGAACAAAATTGGGTGGAGTCACATATATACTTGAAGGTTCAAATTCTGCCACCGAGGGTGGGGAAGGAGGAAGCTCTGGGACCTCAAACCCATGATGACTCATGGTTAGATCTCTATGTGAATCAAAGTGATGACTAGTCCTCATGGACTGTCTGGCTCTCTCTCCCAAGTTAGGATGAGAAGTAGAAGGTGGAATACCTCCTAAATGACGAGAGCGATGGGAAGCCACACCCGGATCCACAATGACTCAACAAAATAAAAGACTCTATCTAACTATGCAACCCAAAGAAATCTAGTGTGTAGGGAGCATACACCTAAGAAAAACTACAGCCAACAAGCAAGAAAACCAAGGGTAGGATATATGAGCTCCCGAATGAAGCCGGTATGTCTCGCCTAGGAGAGGCTTGATACTCCCGTACACAACAAGTGGAGGTTTGTAACCAATTATAGTGGCCCTCAGCTTCAACTCATATAGAGACTATGTTGTTCGACCCCTACTTAGCCAGGACAGCTGCAGAATAACCTCTACAAATACCCCCTTGATACATAGGTAAGAAAACTAAGGTCACCTCAATATAACTAATGCTCAGGTGGATAGTCGTAGGTGAGATTGATCGTATGGGAAGGGTAGCGAATCTCAAAACCTAAAAGTACAAACTGGTACCCCAGGGGTGTACCAATCATACCTCAAAGGCCCTTAGATACAGATAGAATCCTGGAAATATCTCTGATGCTCACAGAAAGTGACGAGGGTTCATCCCAATCACAATCGCATGCAATGCCTCGTGCTTAACTCCCATGTAAGAGGAGTGTCCTAATAAACACTAATTAAACCAAGGGTTTTACACTCTCACCTGGATAGACACCTAATTGTTTTGTTTAGTGGTCTTAGAGAATTACCTCACAATGAACTATTCCAAGAACCTAAAACCTAATATTGTTGATGCACCCTAAAAAGAAAATAGTGTAATACATTTTATTAAGCGTTAATTTTATTTGGATGTGATTACTCAAAGGGAAATGGTCATGCAACTTATGAAGCTATGACTCAATAATAAAGTAAATATGCACACCTAACAAGCAATGCTAAGTGCAATCTTGTAGAATAAAAAACAAGGTATGCTACTAAATGAAATGCAAGATTTTTGTTTCAAATGTAAGTGCAATCATTCCTATATTAAAATCTAACTATAATTCGCCAAGCAAACCTAATGCAAGTATCATGCCAATGCAAAATGCAAGCAATGCATAACTATGCAAAAAGCAAAATATTTTTTGTATTTTTAAAGTAAATGAGATATGAAAGAAAAAAGATGACTCTACAACCCTCAGACTCTACAACCACTCACAAACAGTAGTCAAGCAAAGCACCAAGGTAAAAGAGACCTAATGCACTAATCCCAAAACAAAAAATAGAAAATGAATGACAAGAACACTTCTAAAAAATCAAACTAAAAGCAATCTCTATTCAGAAACAAAGGGTGTATACAGACTCGAGAAGCATCCAAGAAGACTCAACAATCATCCAAACTCACCCAACAACACTTAATCCTCCCACTAAGGATCAAAATCAAAGCATATGCGACTGTTCTCAGTAAATCAGCATACATACACGATTGTTCAAGGAAAACCCGCATGTATATGCGACTCTAAAAGAGAAACTCGTGTACAGGAAGGAAAAGGAAGAAAAATAGGGCAAACAGAAAAGCTAAGACAAAAATTTACTCCTTCAGGACCCTACTGGGTAAACATTCCCCCAGACTCGACACAGATACAAAGATATCAGAGCAATTCAAGTATATTGAATACCAAAAACCCCAAAGAGAAACAACTAGGAATGTGATCAGTATGGTCACCAATTCTGTTACGGAGAGAAAGTTCCTATGGCTTGGGGTGTACCACAATAGACAACTAGACATGAGAAATCAATCCTTTCCCAATATGCAATAGAAACCAAACATCTAACACTAAGGGACCTTGAATCATACCTTATTCCAGACAGTTGAAGTAGATCCACGTCGAGCTTTTTCCAATCCTGCTTGCACTAACAATTTGCTCTCAACAACAACAAACAAGAAAAGCATGCTATATAATATGGTGTTAGATCTACTCTAGCATATATAATCAACAATGTATAAGAAATTAAACATATCCATGGATTCAATATTTACATTTAAATGCACATTATTGGACAGGAAAAAATATTTCTATTAATCAAATCAGATATTACACAAGTGACAACCTCTGTCGGCACATCTACAAATCGGAGAAACCGATTCCTCCACCACCTCAATCCTCCATCTCTCGATAGCAAGCTCACAAGAAAAGGAAATTTTGGGAAGAGCACAAAGTGCTCCAAAGGGCCACTGAGCTATTCCAGTGACTAGGATGTCTTAAATATTTCTATTAATCAAATCAGAGATTACACAAGTGACAACCTCTGTCGGCACGTCTACAAACCGAAGAAACCGATTCCTCCACCACCTCAATCCTCCATCTCTCGATAGAAAGCTCACAAGAAAAGGAAATTTTGGGAAGAGCACAAAGTGCTCCAAAGGGACAAAGGGATGCAGACTCAAGTATATGAAAATTGTGGCAACAATGGACTATAGTTTACTTTCTCTTCACTTCCTCCTTCTTCAGTGTATCCAAGGGGTTCCTTATATATCACTCCAAAGGGGTAATGGAGGGTCGAATCCGAGCGATATCAAGGCATATGGAAGGCCAAGGTTTAGGATTTTCGGACTCATCCAAGGAAAAATAAAAAATTGTTTGTCTTTATGCACACATCCCGATGTACGCAGGTTTGAGGTCAAAATTCACGTGTACACGCAAGTAGCAATAAACAAATGTTTGTAGGGATGAAATTGGAAACATCAAAGTATAATATCATACCATGGGGTCTAAAGAGTCTGCAGAGGGACATGGAAGGCCATAAATATGTGATCAACCATGTGTAGTAAAATCAGCTATAACACCAATTGACATTATTTTTTATATATAATAGTAAACTATAATATTTTAATCTAATCTTAAAATCCAATAATTATGTTAACATTAAATGTGGTTTTTTAACAATAGTGTTTGTGTGTGTGTGTATTCAAGAATCAAATCAATATAATGGATATTCAAGTGTGAAATCACAATATAAATAGTTCTTTCTTTGTAGACTCTATAACAAGAAATTGAACACCATAGTAGTGCATCATCCGGTCTATAACTACTATATAAAGAATCTATTTAAAGATTCCAACTAGGTAACATAACTTCTTCAACACAAAATGTCACAACAATTTAAAATGACAGTTATTATATCTCTACTATCACCTACTAGACCTCATAAAAGAACCTTCGACTAGATCAAATATATGCCCCCCTTCTATAAATTCCTTTGTTGATAGTAACCCCTCTTGAAAAAACACTACTTACATGGATTTTTTATATTTATCTTTGAATTATCTAGATATGCAAACATGGAAAAGTTTAAGGATTCATAATTTTCTCAAAGTTTATAAACCTTGGAGAATCTTACTAACTCTAAAATTTGCAAGCCTAAAATGTTTGGCAATTTATTTGTAAAAATATTCAAATTTCTAAGGACTTTATATAGTTTTTAGACCTTTTTGGTGAATTTTGGAGTAAAAAAAATTATCCCATGTAAATTGGGAAAATCATCTTCGAAAAAAATGCAAATTAGCGAATGTTGTTTTGGAACAAAAAGGTCGAAAAATAGCCTATGGGATGAATTTCACCCCTAAAATTTTCCCTGTATGCGAACAAATATGATAATGTGTTGTTTTACTTCCAGCACTAGATTCATTCTTTGGGATAATAAAATATTTTCAACTCTACATTATTTTTAATCCCAATCCATCGATGTTTTTGAATCACTATAATCCTGCAATTTCTTAATTCAAAACGTTTTTAACAAATGTCTGAAACAAAATCTAGAGGGAATAATGCGAAGTATCACAAAATGCGTGTCCCCTTGTCCTACAAAATGCTTCACGAGAAAATAATGAGAAGTATCACAAAATAATATATCCTCTCCTCGACATATTCCTAGAACAAAATCTCCATTGGAAAATAGCCATTATGGTTACCTTTTTTCCAAAGAAAAAAATCGTAAATAACTTTATTCACTTTTGGTAGATGGCCCTCATAGTCCATTATACAAAATACAACAAAAAATGTTGTCGGTTACAATATTTGCCTCAAATAGCACAAATCCACAATCCAATTCATCATCATAAAGTTCACTAAATCCTTGCTAACAGATAGAATCAATAGTACATGAAATAAACTAAGTCTGATCATAGCAGACTTATATCATCACTCCTGATTAAATCAGGTCAGATCAAAATATATGTGATCAGTAGCAAAAAAATCAGAGCATAACTAGCATGCTGAAGAGGTCTCAGAAAAGTCTAAATGCTGATAAAAAGAAACAGCAGCTATAAAAAATCATTTCCAGATCATCCAGAGATGAAAAACATAGAATTCCAAATTCATACAGTACCAAATATAAGAGGCCAACCAGCCCGCAAATCAAGCTCTGAATAATGTTGCTAAAGATCACCAATTTCGAAGGAACCTCAAAGTCAGCCATGGCATCATTTCTGGAAATTCATCTAGAACCAGCAATCTGTCAAAAGATAGACATCACTCTACATCTGCTTTAGAAGACCTGAAAAGTTTCTGTGGAATCTGCCTCATTTTGTTCAAATGTATGCCAAAAACCCTCATGAATGCTACCCCCTACTTTTGCCAATAAATCTGCTTTGGAATTTCTTTCCCTATAAATGTGTTTGTAAGACACATGATCAAAACTGTCTGATAAATAATGAACTTCTTGAAGAATCAAGGCTAATTCAAGATTTTGTAATTTATACTTACCAGATGCCCAATTAATTACAAGCTGGGAGTCCCCAAAAATTTGAATTTTGTCCAAATTATGCATCCTAGCCAGCCTAAGGAGAATCTTAAGTGCACATAATTCTGCATAATTATTCGTGCCCAAACCTAAACCTGCTTTGAAGGATATATGATGCCTATCGGAAAAGTACAGAATACCCCCAGCCCCACAGATCATTGGATCCCCTGCAGCAGATCCATCAAAATAACCCCACGCAAATGACTGATCAATATCTTCTACAAGAATTGTTCTGATAGGAACCACCGGGATAGACTGCGGTAAGTTCTTCATCATGCTCAAACTATAACTTGAAATCTGAGCTGGAGATGATTCACTTTCCTCAAAACAAGAACTATTCCTTGCTTTCCATACAAACCAAAGGACAATGATGGGAAGAGGTTTAATAAGGATTACATCTGGTAACATACACCAGTTTTTAAAGCAATCAGAGATTGTGATTCCATTCCATAGATTATTGAGGGTCAAATGACCCTCAATAATAGACCAAACCGATTGCGTAAATGGGCATTCTACAGCAATATGGAAATTTGTTTCGCAACTCTGTTTGCAGAGATAACATCTACCAGGACCCTCTCTTCCTCTCAAGCAGAGAACATCCCATGTCAATGCTTTACCAGTGAGTAGAAACCAACTAAAAATTTTTATTTTTAGTGGACACTTCATCTTCCATAAGACCTTCCACCACCAGTTCAAATCCACTTCTCTGAAAATAAGTTCATTATATCCCATTTTTGGATAATAATTGCCCGATTTGGATAATTGTCAGATAAGATAGTCCTCTTCAGTAGATAGTCTTACATGACTGGATTTTAGAATGGCAATATATCCATTCCAAACAGCAATCTCCAAG
>LPNX010363594.1:335785-357136 GCA_001517045.1 Pseudotsuga menziesii | reverse complement strand
ATCATAATCAAATAAAACAACACACAACCCAGCTTTTAAAGCCCATGCATTAAGCATAAGAAAATTAACAGACTTCCATCCTATAATAAGTCCCCCAGATCTTCCCATAGCATCCACTGATATGAACTTCCATCCGAGAATCATAACTTCCAATTCTTGAACCAAAGCATCCCCCTCAATCATAGTTTCTTGAATAAAAAGAACATCAACAGAATGAAGATCGATAAGCCTCTTGACCGCTAGTTTCTTAGGAAAACTAGCCAAACCCCTTACATTTAAGGTCATAAGTATCATAAGGGAACTTGATAGAGGGCAGATGCTCTAAGCGCCCCATCACCTTTCAAAACCGTTTGGCCTAACAAATTACTGTCAGTCAAACCTTCCTCATACTCAAGAGTCCCAAAATTATCTCTGACAGATCTAAAATTCTCCTAAACTGAATTAGAACTTGATCTGAGAAAATACCCCTTACTAACAACTGTCTTACATGGAGAGACAAACCCAAGATCCTTCAAAGAAGTATTCGGAAAGGAATCCTCTAATGTAGGATTTTGAAAAAAATTATCATCCAAATTAGATAAACTAATCTGTTTAAGATTGGCTAAAGGATCCAAACAAAGAGGAGACCCAAGAGCATCCAGATTCTCATCAACAGTATTACCTACCTTAGCCCAAGGCTGAATCACATCACAACCATGAGAAACCCCGATAACATCCAAATGCGCATCAACAGAAATACCATTCTTAGCATAAGGTTGAGTCTCATCAAAACATTTATCCAGATTTTCATTTACCGGGATCCCTGCCTTAGCTAAAGGATCAAAACCAATAGGAAACCCAAGAACATCCATATGCTCACCAATAGTTTTACCCACCTTAGCAGTAGACTGAATCTCCTCAAAATCATGAGAGAACCCATGATCACCTGGATTCTCATTAATAGAATTTCCACCCTTAGCATTAGACTGAACCTCATCTAAGCAGATATCCAAGGTTTCATTTACTGGGATCCCTGTCTTAACATTGGACTGATTCCAATCTTTTTTGACTCTCCATATTTTATGAAAAGAATGTTTTTTAAATGATAGGGAGCAATCATTTGCCAGATGTCCTAGCCCATGGCATCGAAAACATCTAAAAGGAAGTCCCGAGTAATCCAGAGGCTGGATTATATCTTTGTTGCCAGATTTAATGACCAATTCTGCAGGCAGTCCCAGACGAAAATCTAATAAAACAAGAACCCGTCCTATGCAGCATACCCCAGTGCTTAAATAGGAGAAATCAGTTTCCAGGTGGGTGCCCAAAGAATTCCCAACAAGTATGAAGAAATCCGTGGACCAATATTTAAATGGTAAATGCGGCAATTTGACCTAGGTAGGGACTTGATCGTACCTTTCTTTTCTCGGATCAAATAAAGGTGACCACCTTTTAATAAGAAGAGCAGCCTTATCCCATTTCCAGATACCAGCAAGAATCCTATCAGAGTCATCTGTTGAAGAGAATTTAAATGCTATCCAGCCCCGGGGGAGAATAAAAATCTCAGGAATAGAATTGATAATCCCAGTCCAGACCCGAACAGCCCATCCAAGAAGAGAATCTGAATTATAATTACGGTTTCCGAATCTCCCAACCAATGTCACAGCATTAGTAAAAACTATGTCATTTAGTTGCACATCTTCCCCCAAAGTCATTAAGACAGGATTAGTCTTTTTTATGGGTTTAGGAATCCTCTTCTTGGGCTTACCACTGCTAACAGAGTAGAAGGGCTCATTAACAGGATCCATAGATCCGGCAGAAAGGGAAGATCCCAACTCTGCATTCTTACAAACCTTATGAGCCATCTCATTTACCTGGAAACCCGATATCTTATCGGACTGAGAAGAAAGCCCACCTGAAATCTTTTCACTTAAACCTAAAAATTCCAAAGGATAATCTAGAGAAGGAGAAGCATGAAAATTCCCAATTACACAGTTATTCCCAATACGACATGCAGGTGAGAGATTCCCGCAATTCCCCAAGAGTTTAGAGTCTTGACAGAATGGATCCAAATCTGACTGATGAGGCTTAATCTCATCCAGAACAGTAATCCCAGTCATCTGAGTAAAAGGAAAAGAAACATCCCGGTGCCCCAAGCCCATCCTAGAAGGAGAAGCCCCAGCATCAGTAAAACCCTCTCCCAGGGTCTGATGATCAAAAAGCGGCTGATCCAAAGGATCAACAATAGTCGTGGAAATAGGGATAGGCTTCAGCGTCTGACTCCCACCCATACCAGCGATATCCGAACATACCAGAGAAGAAGATACATTGTCCAAATGATTAACCTGAGCACTAACAGGCCCCATATTGCCCAGATTAATTGGCGAAAAGGAATCAGAGAGTCGCGTTTCCTCCCCAACGCCCAGCTTAAGGCGCAAATGCCCTGGTGGAGTGCGGGCCAAGGTTTTTACCGCTCTCAAAGACATAACGGAAGCTCAAAGAAACCAGTCAATGACCAGACACCAGTTAAAATTCTCCTAAGGAAACTAGCACAATGCTAGAAGGAGAACAACGCCAAACAGCACAACAGTGCGCCCCAAAAAGACCGAAACCAGCAGTCTTCTCAAGAATCCAATGCAACCTCCAGGGGAAAAACACAGTAGAGGAATACCGCTAATATTAACCCACAACGGAAAAGCCAAAGGTACAACTGTCAATACCCCAACCCTGCAAAGCCACAGAAGCGATTTCTCAGAGAGGAGAATTATAAACATAGGCCAAAGAGGAAACCGAACATACCTGGAAATCGCATATCAGCCGATACCAGACAGAAAACGCGAACAAGCTAGCTCTTCAGATGCCGAACTCTTCCATCTAAACAGACATCTGAAATGCAGCTAGCCAGTAGATTTCCAGAGACTTCAACAGAAACACCAACGGAGGCGGCCAAGCAAGAAAGACATAAACCCCAATATCCTTCAAAACCACCTCACAACCAAAAATACACTGCTCCTGGGCCCGAGTCAGCAAATTCAATCTCGGACGGATCCGCACCAGTACCTCAACAAATCGCAGGATACGATGCCTAACAATAAACAAAACCGCCAGAAAAGGTCCAGACTGACCAAGAACCTTCAAACAGCATACGACCACCCCTCAAACCAGCCCCGAACTCATGAAAGAAACAGGGAACTCACCAAAACTCAAGCCATTAAACCTGAAAACTGCGAAATCAACGCGCAGACCACTGCATTGGTCTTTCAATGCAAGGTCTTAACGCAGCAACGAAACCCCACAACCCGTTTCAAGAAACGGCTCCTTAAAAGCCCAGCCAACTCTGGCAAAGCAATAGACAACAGTCCACCAAACCGAGGCTACAAAACGCCGCCTCCAAAAAAACCAGCCCGCCAGCAAACACCGGAAAACCAGCTCCTATATCCTCAAACAAATCATCCGCAACAAACTCCGCCAGCAACTGGAGGAAAAACGCAGAGACCAGAGGGAACACAGGTCCGAACCCAAACAATGCGCGGAATGACGCTTCCAGAGACCAAATTAAGGGTAGCAGAACGAGGAATAAACGTGGCAACTCCACGAGAAAGGGAAATAAATTAAAGTAGCAGTACAATAAAGTACCTTAAATGCCCAGCCAGATCAGAAAAAGAACAATAGGTCGAGGATCATACGGCTAGTACGAAGGAGATCGCCAGTTCTGACATGATGTACTGCCAAACTTGACCGGGCAGTGCCAAATTAACGGCCAAGATAGCCATTAAAACCCAAAATCTCCGATCTCTGGACCTGGAAATCGCATATCAGCCGTTACCAGACAGAAAATGCGAACCGCGTTGAAAGGTTACCTATCAATGCAAGGTTCCTTTAAAAATATACGAGGTTTTTCCTTTGAAGGCTTCCAACCACCTTTAAAGAATAACCTATTTCTATAAACTACGTTTGCAAAATTCATATATAAACCTTGAATAATCATATTATTTCTTGAGATTCTATCGGAGGAGCCTAGTTGACCAGCCGACTAGGTCCTCCTACGGACCGCCATCGGGTCGATCGATTGAGCTTACAAAACTACATTTGTAAATGAATAACTATATGTAAAATAGTATATATAGGTAGTGATACTTTATTCATATAGAGTTCCATTAATTTTGTATATATCTTGGCTCTCATATAATATAATTGTTGTTGTTATTCCATTTACTTTGGTAGCTTCTCTTGTATAATGATATGAATGTAGTATATTCTATGTTTATGTTTTTTATATTTCATGTAATCCCTTAGATCACAACATGTGTAGGAACCCCCCTGCCAACAGTGTATGACCAATTGGAAGCCAGACCTTTCGGTGAATATTCTGTCGAAGAAGTTAAGTTTTATTGGGGGTCATAGTCGCTCTAGATAGTAAGTCAATGTTCATCTGGTAGGTCGTCAATAGGATCATCACCTCCATCATCTTCATCATTGTCATATTCATCAAGAAATACTCCAACTAGTAGTTCAAGTAACATTACTACTTTTATTAATATGGATTACACCACTCAAATAAACTTTCATATATATGATGCAGATGGAGATTTCCATAAACATTGGTTTGTATGTGAAGAAGTATGGGAAGCTAAAATTATTTCATATGAGACTAGACAAATAGCAATGTTTATAGGAAGTCTTTGTGATAGAGAATTAAGTTGGTACATGAATCTCATTGAAAATGGCCCAAAGACAAAGAAAGGAAATTAAGAATAATTTCCTTTAATTTTTACGAATACAAGACAAAGACATATAGATGCACAAAATCTTAAAGGTATAGAACAAAGAGTTGGAGAAACTATTCGTGAATATGAAAAGATTCAAGGATCTCCTTAATAAAATTCCATCTAAGATTGAAGAATCCATCTTAATCGAACGATTTGTAGCAGGCCTACTACCTCGAATCCAGACAACATTGATTAGTATGAATTTAACACTATTATGATGCTATTAAGAAGGAACAAAAAGTTGAATCATACATCGGCCATTCAGGAAAGTCCTCCGACCGAAAAGTCGAAGAAAAGATGGAAGAGATGCAGCAGTCATTGCAGCAACTGGCGTTAAGGATGAATGATTTATGGTGCACCCACTACTTGACCGAAGGTCACACAAAATATTATTGTCGATACAACCACCGACCTCACTATAATTATAGAGGATCCTTTATGGAAGAAAGAATATACTTGTAGGAAGAACCCTGACTCTTTCCCAAAGAAAGGAATCATGACAACTTCATAACTACTCAGATGTTTTATTTATGTTATATTTTTGAAATATTTGATCTGCATATGAAAGTTAAGTGTCCATATAACGTCATTTCGGTCAAATTAAAATGGTGTGGAATCTATTGAAACAACCAAAACAACATACAGTCTATCAAACACAAAAAATGAAACTAAATAATCAAATACGACATGAAGATAAGTGGAAGAATGATCACCACAACAACAGAGGATATCAAGGCCATGGAAAATATCGTGGTTGAGGATGCTTCAATAATAATGATGGTCGAGGAAGATAGAGATGTTATGTTTGCTTCAGTGAATAACATTTAAGTATCGACTACCCTTGGAAAGACAAAACGAATCTCAAATTTTGTACTAAATGTGGCCTCAAGGAGCATTCCGTAGAGGATTTCCCCATCATGCTTGAGAAACTTCTAAATAAAAAGAATATTAATATCTTATCTAGTGTTACTAAGAATGATGTGATTAAACATAGGAATCTACAAATCATTACAAGGCAAGGCACAAAAATTGGTAATGATAACACACAAGTAACTAAATTGAAAAATTAAAGAATGTAATTAGCCTCAAATTAATTAGCAAAAATATATATTTAATAATGCCTCAAGAATTTTTCAAGAGTTAGAAAAATTTAAGAGGATACTTAGGATTATAAAAATAAAGCATCGAATGAACTATTGAAATTACTTACAAAAGAGGAATCAATTGTACATCTCATTGATCTTATGTGTACCATAAATAAGGACACCATAAATGAAAGAATCCCCATAAATATGTGTAGCATAAATAAAAAAGAGAAGACTGATATTGATCCTTTCGTCAATCTCGACATAAACGAGTATCACATTTCACAATTTGTTCTTGATTTTGGATCACAAGCAAACATTATGACAAAAACAACATGGGAATGACTTGTCCAACCTCGACTGTCAAAATCAGGTATATGTCTTAAACTTGCCAATCAAGGTATCATAGAACCCATTGACATTTGGAAAGCCATGAATACATGAATCATTGGCATTGAAGCACAAGTCAATTTTGAAATCATCAACCCATGAGATGGTGTGACAAATTTTTAAGATTTAGTCAGACAACCGTGGAGAAGGAAAATTAAAATCATATATTTCATTAGAAAAATACCAGATAAAGCTCAAAGGTGATGGCAATAAAGTAGTTGTTCCAATTCATCCATCAAGAGAAAAGTTGTGGGAGGAACCATATGATCAAGAGGGAGATATAAGAAGAATTTATCAAATAACAGGTAATAATTAAGATTCTGCAGAAACAAATGAATATGGAGAAATCCATTTGTGATCCCCCATGTCAGTCAGTCGTGATTCTTGAAATGCATGAAAGAGACTATTGGTCAATTCAAGCCATTCCCCATCGTGAAAATAAAAATTGCTTTTCCATTTCTGTAATTCCAAAAATAGTTGAGATAAAAACAAAACATTTTTCGACTCTAGTACCGATGAAAGTAAAGTTGATCTCTTTACTTCCACCACTCTATAAAGAAAAAATATTCTCCAGTAATTCACAATGAACAAGTATCTAAAAATGCCGAAGAACAAGGGAGATTGCAAAGTCTATTAGAATCCTTCATTGGACAAGCGGATAGATGGTGGGAGACACATCAGTCATGAATGCACACATGGATGATTTTTTGGAATTATTTTATGGAATGATTTGCAGGGAAAAATTGATAGCAAAAGCTCAAATTCCAAAATTTGTATAAGGCAGGGACCTATATATCCACATCAATAGGTCAAAAATAATTGAGGATATTCGGCTGCAAAGACGAGAAACTCTGGCCACATTTTTTCCCTAGTACATTATAAGGTATCCCTGGGAAGTGGCACAAGACGAGAGAAGCAAGGGGTGTAACTTTTGCTTGGAAAGAACTAAAAGAAAATTTCACAATATATTTTTCATTTTCACCAATGGAGTACTATGTCAAGGAGGAAATTCAAGATATTAATAATTCATAAAGCTGATGAATAATGACACATCAACGAACCAAAGGTTGTCATCCTGAGTCGATATGCAATAATATTATGACCACAGCAATCCAGTCATCAATGCATCTAGAACTAGAAAATGATACAATTGTTGGTAAAATATTTCGCTGGAAAATAGAACATCCGTCCATAAGAAGATCCATAAAATATATTATAAAAGTAGCATGAAAAGAGAAAGTTGATCCAGAAATATTCATAGAGAAATAATTCCTCCCTACTTTTACTGAGTTAAAAGAAGGATATCAACCAATCACTGAAGCAAGTCAAGATGAACCAATCACTGGATGCGCAAGTCAATATCAAATAAGTCGATAATCAAAATACAATCGAACAAAGATAGAGAAAATTGAATATTATTGGACTAAACAATAAACTATCAAAATAGGTATCATATTAAAGGAATATCAAGATGTTTTTGCAAGAGACTATAAATATTAAATGGATTAGTGCAAGAAATGGGAGATATGAACATTGACATCAAGTTGGAAGGTAAACCAGTGAAAAAAAATCCCATATAAATTGGCACACAAATACAAAGATATAGTCAAGAAAGAGGTAGAAAATATGTTGGCAGCAAAAATCATCTATCGTGTGGATAAATCATAGTAGACTAACCTTATGGTTGTTAAAGCTTAGAAACATGATTCAACGAAACTGTGTATTTGTGTCGACTTCAAAGGACTGAATAAAGTTACTTTGAACAACCCCTTTCCTACACCTTTTACTAACAATATTATTAGTGTAATCACAATACATGAATGGTACTCTTTTACATATGGATTCTCTGGATATAATCAAGCCCCTATTTCCAAGGAGGATTAGCATAAGACAACATTTCTCTGTGAATTTGGGTCATTTTCCTATGAAGTGATGCCTTTTGGTGTCAAGTATGTCAGATAAGAGGACATAGGTTAGAAGACTGCTTATACTTATAGAAAATTGAAAGTGCACCATCTAGTCTTACTGTAATCTTAGTCAGTTGGTTGACCATGATGAGAAAGATTGCATAGCATATCAATTGTTGCAAGAGAAAAATTTTGGCACGTACCTGATGAATAATGATGAACATATGGAGGCTAAGCAAGCTCGGGCTCAATTTACTCCGAACCAATATGATCAGGCCCAATATCCATAGAATCAATACACTCAACGTTAGTAGTCCATCGTCTGATTACCATTCATTGATGTATGCCATTAATAGACGCGAGATCACCCACCGATAATGAAAATGCGAATCAAGGTACTAGAGTGCAATCTAACAAGTGTGAATAAATGTGTTGAGGTCGAACACTTGAAAGAATCCATCGATCAGGGGAAATTGATGTATTCCCAAAATTATCAATGGTAAGAGAACCTGCCATTGATGACTACAAGTCCCAAGGAACTCAAAATGACTCTATACTCCTATCCCAGAATAAATGATCTAAAGTCGATGGGATGAAATCCGCTAGAAGGAGGTCATTAATACATCCCCCATCATCCAACATGAGGTACTCAGCCAAGCTGTATAATGTGGAAGGACTCGATCATAATGTGCATGAACCAGTAATAGTACCGAGAATGGCCGACATGTAAAGTCAAGAAAACTAAGGAATGGCCGACTCAGGCTTCAAATTCCTTCAAACAAGAGAATAAAGGCAAATGGTGACTAAATGTAGGAAGCATATTCTCAATATACACAATTGGGACATATCTGTGACATAGGAGGCATCGCCAGAGGCTCCATAGGGACTGGAAGCTTAACCAATCAATGGAGATAAACTCAGTGAAATGAGTACAGCTCCTAAAGTCAAACTATTAACCCAACCAATGGATGTGATATACAATGTTCTTTTTGAAGGTGACATGACTCGATTGCTTCCAAAGATAACATCTTTTCCTATCTGGATTTTTGGTTTTTTTATTTTTTTGGACTTTTTCAACTATTTTGAAAATCTTGAAAAAGAATAAAAGTGCTTTATAGTTACAAACTAGGAGGAGATGAGTGTCAAGGGGCGAACAAACTAGTTCCAAGCAGTAGAACATACCTATGCTCAATGCAAGGAAACATGTGTAGGATAATGACACTTGGAGGAAAGTCCCCTCTTGGTAAAAATGGGGAATCAAGCTGCAAAAGATATATAAAATGGCTCTGCTTGGCTAGACATGAGACAATCTCGGGCTATACGGCTGATAATCAAAGTCAGGGAAGCTGGCATAAAGCTTAATAAGGCAAGCAAAACTCATGATAATGCAATTACAACTTGACATAAGGGAGTCCTGGGGAAAAGGCCAGCAAAAAAGATCAAGAGTAGTATGAGGCTCTTGCACGAAGTCATGGTGGTATTATACAAAGGACTCCCCCACCATAAAGGAAAAATGTTGGCATGGGCACTAAATGCAAAATAGGAGCTAACTAGAGTACCCATGTATGGTCAAGATCTACCATTCACATCATGTCACTTCTAAAACAAACAAGAAGATTCCGTGAAAAGATAGAATGGGTTCATAACTAAGGTTATAATGAAACAGTCATAAGGTCATGCAAAGTGAAAATGGATGTGAAACCTAACCTATATGCCATTTTAGAAATAATACCTAAAATCGGCACGAACGGGTCAAAACCGTGCTCAAAACGGACTCCTACATCATCAAATTAATTCAAAACAGTCCAAAATGGTCAGAAATGGTCAAAACTATACAAAGTGGGTAAACATTTTCAAAAAAATTCTATAAATAGTAAAAAATTTAAAAATTCCATACCATTTGAAATTTTTACCCATTTGAGCTCAAAACTTCCAACTCGAATTCCGGGAGCATCGTCCGGCGAAATTCGACACCGTTTGATCTAGGTAACTCCTCATGTCCTCCTCTTCCTAATTCATGCAAATTTTTTAAGTTTTCATGGTCCATTTAAATTTTTAAGCCATCCTAAATTGTGCATTTTGACCCATGCAGGTATCGGGGTTTTTTCCGCGTATAGGGATGGCGATACGCGAAAAAAATGCCCAAACCCGTGTACATAAGTGGCTGTTTTGTAAACAGTCACGTATGCAGCCGCAAATGATATTTTCAAGGGAAAATATTAACCAAACTTTTTGTTTTTTTTGTAGGATGGTTTTAGAATGGAGGGAGAGGGAACATGGTGATGTGGAAGTGGTCATGCAAGGTGACTTAATGGCCCAACAAGCATTGTGTGCAAGCGGTTTGTATAAGTTTTGGTGTGTGACTGCAAGATGGGTAGGGTGAGAAATTTCAGTTTCAGAAACATACTGAGCATGTTCTTTTTTGAGCATGTACCAGGGCTAAGCCCTAGACTGGACATTCCTTCACACGGAGTTCAAGATCCGGCCCAATAACATTGGGCAAATGTTATGCGTAGACTGGGCGTAGGTAGGGTGGCTAACCCCTACCCAGCAGACTTCTTTCCATGGTGGCGAAGGCATATCATTGCCATCGATGATTATCCCTATGCCAGAATAGACTTCCGTGGAGATCCGAACATGCCCCTACCATTAGGAGAGGCATATGGTGACATAGGTAATGAATCCCAAACCCACTTTTTAAGTTTTTTGAATTATTAAATTTTTTGTGTTTTTTGATATATTGACTCAAAAGACATGTTTTGGTGTGATGACACATAGTGACAATCTGTCATGTGTATGCAGATGTTGGACCACGGTGATCGGATGGGTTCCCTCATCATAGACGGAGGGTAAGAGGAGACGATATCATGGGTGTGGATGTAGAGCGGACGCTCCAAATCATTCACACAAACTTTGTATGCTTGACACACAGGGTACTCATGGTGCAAGTCGAGGACTTTCTTGAGGCCATGCAACGCCAGGTGGTTGGTGTACCACAAGCATGGGTTCGATTATTTTGACAACTAGCTAGAGCCATGGTGTGCTACCATGATCAGAACCCCCCCCCTCCTCCTCGGTCTTAGAGACCTGAGAGTATTTATTTTTGTACAACCGTGTGTTATATTTTGGTGGCTCGGAAGCCCCAATTTTGTATTATGACACTTATGTATTGCGACGTCACATTTTGGATGTCAATGAAAAAAATTTATGATGATCGATTTTATTTATTTACGTGTGAGAAAATGTATGTTTGTGATATGATTATTGTTTATGAAACAAATGCCAATCTAACACATAGTTAGCATATGAGTCAGAAACTTGATTAAAAATTCTTGAAACATGATTGTATGCTATATTTTCAAATTGTCGTTCTAGCAATCTCACACGTAAGAATATTCGTAATAATATCGGATCCCTAATACGATACGAGCCATTAAGCTGTGAAACCACTAACTGTGAATCAAGATGTACCTCAAGAGAGAGAACACCATATAAAATGGCATCACGCAATAACTCAATAATGAGACTATAGTCAGCAACATTGTTCAAAGAAGGCCGTAAACATATGCCTCCTGAAGACAATACTTGACCCGTAGGAGTATAAATCACCCAAGCAGCCAAAGATGAGTTTTGAGTGTGACGGCTAGCACCATCGGTGAATCTTATGTAAACCAAAGACTCCATTGACATATTCCATAAGAAACGGAAGCTAATCAACAAACTTGATCACCATAAAAAAATATAACTATGCAAAAAACTGTACAATAATATACAAGAATCAGCCCTGGCTAAATATCATGCATAGTATTTTTTAAGATAGAGCCCATTTCTAGGCTCCACCAAGGTTGTCCCTTCATAATCCACCAGCTCATAGGCACCCTTCTCTAACATGTGCTTGACCATGTAAGGACCATGCCACATGGGATTAAACTCCCCTTCCCCCAAGGGTTCTTTACCTTGATCCCACAAAACAACCAAATCACCTTCACTAAACTTCCTCGAACAGACAGACTTGTCATATTGGACCTTGACGCGACGTTTATTTACTCCTAGAGACACTAAGGCATTTCAGCACTGCTCATCAAGTTGCTCTAAGTGGACCAAACATTCTTCCAATATGGAAGTGTCTGGTAAAAGATCTATAGCTAACTTCAACAAAGGGATTTCATATTCAACTGGCAAGACAGACTCCACCGCATGTACAAGCTGATATGGAGAGAAACGAGTGGAAGTATTAACCACGGTTCTATAGGCCCATAGAGTAGGATAAAACATGATATGCCAATTCGTCTTGCTTTGTTCAATGGTTTGTTGGAGAATGGACTTAAGTGATTTATTCACTACTTCAACATATCCATTCACTTGAGGGTAATAAGAAGATGAGTGCTCCTACTTATACCCTAACTTTGAAGCCAACTCTTCCATCATTTTATTCTGAAAGTTCCTACCATGGTCAGTGAGAAGATCTTTTGGAATGCCGAACCAAGTAATAATTTGGTTGAAAACAAAATGCATGACTATCTCACCGTTGGATTTAATTGTGGGCATAGCCTTTGCCCATTTCGTGAAATAATCGACAACCACTATAATGTAATGATTCCCCCCAGCCAAAGCTCGGTTGCAATCCATAAATTCAAGCCCCCACTTGGTGAAGGGACTGGGGGTGACAATACGATGTAATGGGGCTGGATGCGAGTGCATATTGCATGCAAGCATCTGGCAAGGGTGAGACTTCTTGACTGCATTAACATAATATGTGAAGATCGATGGCCAAAAATATCCCACTCTCAAGATTTTTTGGGTTGTAGAAATCCCAGATAAATGACCACCACATGCCACATGCCCCTCCATGGAAATCATTCAGCACAACCTCATCCTCATTAAGGGTTAAACAATGAAACAAAATTGAATCTACCCCACAACGGTACAAAGACTTATCCACTATAAGTTAGTTCTTAGATAAATGACGTAATCGTCGTCGCTCATCCCATGAAAGGTGAGTAGGGACCTTCAACGTTTGCAAATACACAATGGTATTCCCATACCACGGGTCCAAAGTTGAGATAAGGAAAATATGCTCATCGACAAATGTATCCTCATAAACCTTTTCCTCCTCCAAACTTGGAAAATCAGATATGAGCTCCGCAAAGATCAACGATTTCTTTGATTTGACCGAAACAATTTCGAGATCAAACTCTTGAAAAATAACAATCCATTTATTTTATTTTCCCCCAATCATCCTTCGGGTGAGGATGAACTAAAACGGATTGATATGAGCTAAAACCAAGGTTCGACGAAGGAGAATGTAATGTATCAATCTCTTAACCACATGAATGGTGGCCAATGAAAGTTTCTCCACATGGGAATAACGAATTTCCACATCAATAAGTTTTTAGCTCAAATAATATATGACATGCTCGTGGAGCTCCTCGTCCTCCTGAACCAAAACCATACCAACCGTCTCCATGGACGTGGCCACATAAATCAAGAAATCATGGCTATAGTCAGGTGGACTAAGCACGGGGGGACAATGCTAAGGATTGCTTAAGAGCATCAAAGGACTTGTGGGCTCGCTCATCCCAGCAAAAAGGAGTGTCCTTCTTTAAAAGATGCATAAAGCCTTTAGTCAAGTCGTCAAAATTAACTATGAATCTGAACAAGAAATTTTCCATGCCTTGAAAACACTAAAGATGTCTAATATTACACGGGGGAGACAATTGAAGTATTGCCTCAACATTTAATGGATCGACTCTTATACCCTCCCTCGATACGATGAACCCCATCAAGCGACCAATAGTCACACAAAAGATGCACTTATAAGGATTTAACCGAACCTGCTAATGGCGGCATCCTTCAAATACTAATCTCAAATGGTATGGATGATGCACTCTCAAATGAGAATGAGCAGCAAGGTCATCCAAATACACTTCGATAAGCATTTTGAGATCATGAAAAACTAAGTTCATATCCCGCTGAAATGTAGCTCCATCATTTTTAAGGTCGAAAGGCATATTCTGATATGCAAAAGTAACCCAAGGATAAATAAATGCAGTCTTATGTTGATCCTCGGGTTTGATCTGAATCTGATTATATCTGGAAAAACCATCCATGAAGGAGAATACCTCACTTCCCGCACACTCATCCAAAATTTAATCAATAAATGGTGTGGGAAAATTATCCTTAGCACAAGCACGATTTAAATCATGGAAATCAGTGCATATACGGATCGCTCCCTTCTTCTTATCAACCAGAATGGGATTTGAAACCCACTCCATCAGGGGAATGGGATATATAAAACCGGCTTTTAACAGTTTCTCTATCTCAGCCTTAATGGCAGGTGCTTTTCTAGGATTCACTGCACAAAAACGTTGTCGAACCGGCTTCGCATACGAATAGGTATTAATCTCATGTTCAACAATACAAGGGTAAATACCTATAATTTCCTCATATGACCAAGCAAAGATGTCACGAAACTCTTTAAATAGATTAGTATAATCCTTGATCTCATCAAGGGAACAACTCACCCCAATGTAGACATTCTCAACTTTGCCAGGATTGCGAGAAAGATTGATAGGAATAGTAGGTGAGAAATTTTCCATGTTCCCATTGGCCATCTGACCAGGAGAGCTCAATGGAACCACAGGACTACCACTCTTCTTGCTAAGAATCTCCCTAAATTCATCACGCTCCATACGATCGAGTTCAGAAAGAAAATATGATCGATGATGTAATTCTTCCCAAGGTGGATCAATCCCAGACATGTCCTCAATAATGGCTTCATTCGATGCAAAAAATATCATCAAGGCAATCATGTGCATGAGAGGAATCAACTGCCCATGCAAGCAGCACATACAGGTCCTCCTTCTCTGTCTGCAAAGAGGAAGGGCTAAGCTCTGCAACCTGACCAAGATTTGCTTGATATGCTACCATCGTTGCAAGAAACGGCACATTCGTTTCGATAGCTCCAATCGAAGGACTCGGTGAAGGAAGAATCCAAGGATCTTCCATATGGGTAATGCAAAAAGACACCGAATTCAATGAGGATGAAGCCCCACCAAAACTAGATCCGATCATAAGAATGGGCGCAAGACAACTAAAGGTTCCCATAAGAGATGGATACATACCCACACCAACACTCCTAGTTTTTGGCTGAGAATGATCGATAATCGGGATAGAAGCTCCCAATGATGCATTAAC
This sequence comes from Pseudotsuga menziesii, assembly GCA_001517045.1. Taxonomy (NCBI): domain Eukaryota; kingdom Viridiplantae; phylum Streptophyta; class Pinopsida; order Pinales; family Pinaceae; genus Pseudotsuga; species Pseudotsuga menziesii. The sequence continues at coordinate 341,812 of LPNX010363594.1, read as the reverse complement.
ACTCGGGTTATGGAATGATGTCTGATCAATCGTAATGATCTTCCCATTAAATGGAAATCATACCACTCGAAAGAGAGAAGAGGCTACGGCTTGCATACTATACATCCAATTTCGTCCGAGAAAAATATTGTAGTCAAGGGGTGCATCAACCACCTCGACCTCAATCATGACGGTCTTCCCTCCCAATTGGACCTTAAGAGAAGGAAGAATCCCGTGTGGCCGAAATGATCTACCATCAAAATCCATCAACATAGTAGCAGATTGAGACAACTTAGGATAACCCAAACCCTTCCAACATGACAAATACATCATGAAAGCAGCAGATCCTTCATCAATCACGGTGCGTTTGACGGTCATATTAAAACATTCTACATGAATCAAAAGAGACATGTAGTAAGGCAAGTGAGGTTGTATTCCCGTGGTTTCAAATTTGATAACGGAAGAAGAGTTATCATCATCAACCCCAAGAGTAGAAAGCAAGGCTCTCCTCTGCGGAGGACAAGTCTGAAGTACTTCAAGCATGAACATCACACAAGGATTTTGGCCCAAATCCTTGACAATGAAATAGTTCTAGGCGGCTCAAGCATTAGGATTGTGCCCTGAACGCTTTAGGAATCCCTTAGGAATGTCAGGTGCAACTTCAGGATTATCCGTAGTTTTTTCAATACGCAAAGGGCTCTCAGGTGGAGCAGGTTCCTTTCCAAGGTCTGGTTGTGACAAACCATAATCCTTCACACGAGTCACAACCTTAGTAGCGCGCACCATTTTAATGCAACCGTGACCAATATTGGCCTCTGATAGATTTTGATCTCCACCCAATGCACAATGAGGATCAATGGTCCTCGAGTTCATATTTTGATTGTTGGGTAAAGGATTAGTTAGCACGGTTGGGCCCTGTGCTATGAACCTCGAGGCATCTTCCCTATGAGGGCACAAGTGAGTGAGGTGGTCGTCCTTACATAACTTGCAAGGAAACTTTACCTTACATTTAGTCTGCTTGTCCCCCCCAGCATTACGAGTGTTCTTATCTTTATAATTAGCATTTTCATTCTTATTCCCACCCTTACGATTATTTTTCCCTTTTTTCTTATTCCTTCTAGGCTACTGGTTGCCATTCTAGTCCGACAATTGCATGGAAAGTACACTCATCGTTTGGGTAGGTTGAGACGAAGTCATGGCTTGTCCCGACGTGGATTTATTAATTGACAATTGGCTCACTTGTTTTACAACCGAATCCACAGGTTTAGTAATTGTACAGCCCACAATGCCATCGGCATGTGGCCCAGGATTGATCTTGGGATCGAAACTAGATCACGGAGCATTAGGTATAATCTCATTCAAAATTCCGGATTGAGCGTAGATCAAATCCAAATCTTGTGCCCTAAAGATTTCTTCTTCCTCATTTTAGACTCGAGATGTAGAAACATCCTTCACGATGTAAGGTAACAACGACTTGAGGAACCACTCAAGGAGAAATTTTGGTGTCATAAAGGATTTAATCAACCGCTTTTGTCTATACCACTCTTGAATATGATCCTATATATGTGTGGCTTTGTCTTGGAGAAATGTCGACAAGAGATCGGTACCAACGTCGTAGCGTACGGGTAGCTGAAAGTGATTGAGGAAAGTCATGGCAAGGTCATCAAATAAAATGTATGCCCCCCTTGGTAACTCTATATACCATTTCACTGCAAGCCCGATGAGGATGCATTGAAATAGACTCAAATGAATTGAATCCTCATGTAAGGAATTGGAAGAGCACCAAAGGTGAAAAGTAGTGACATGCTCACTAGGATCTTCTCCAGCTTTTCCCTCAAACTTGGGAATGTCCGAAGGAAGCTTGTTAGGGATGGTCGGCTAGGCCGAGTCATGAGATATTGGATCATTCATAAGTCTCGATAAGTCAGGTAAGTTCAATGTTGTAAGGAAAGGGAGACTAGGTTGAGTCGGTCTATGCCACACTCCCTGATAGTTCTAGTTCATGTAAGGCTGATTGCTATAAATACCATGGCCTTGTCCATAATAACCCCCTCCCGTTTGACTCATATAGGGCTGCATGGAAGCATTGTGATTTGGTGTACCTTGATTATGCAGTGCTACAAAGCCATAATTGGAAGAGTAAACAAGTTGTTGATACCCGTACCCATAGGTTTGATAGTTATGTCCATACTGCGATCCATAAGACTGTCCATGAGAAGCTCCATAAGGTGTCCCATGGGATGTCCCATGAGAACATCCATAGTTATGGATATGAGGAACTCCTTAATATGGACCATGAGATAATCCAAAAACAGGGATATGACCTCCCGACACAATAGGAGGCACTTGACTCTAAGATACTACCATGTGAGCAGTCGCAGTACAAACATGGCTAGTAGCAATATTCCGGCCTGAAGGACCATGTGAATAAGGGGGAGGAAGGGTAGTAAAAAAAACATTCAAAGGAGTAGGGTTCGAGGACGAAGGGACATGTGAAGGGATGTAAGTGGTGTTCCCAATGGTCACTTGTTTTGGTTCTAGTATCCACATATGATTACTAACACCAGGTCTAGGACGGACATGTGAGGTTTCTTCCACCACTAGGATGGAAGGTGCAATGTGACTAGTGCTCCCAAATCTCTTCGCATGGAAAGGAATAGGAGTTCCCCTAGGTGTAGTGCTAGGTTCAACTTCTGACTCAACATGATGTGTCGGATCGAGTGCAGGGATATCAGACATGCCATAACGAACATAACTAGTGTTTGTGGGTTCATAATGGGTTTCGTCGCCTAGTAACCAATATCAACGACATGTGAATGAGGGATCATAACCAGAATGTGAAGGTATTTTCGATGAAGGATCATATATGGGAGTAGGATCTTCATCCCCAATCTCATGAGGTGGAGAGGACATCTCAAGAATATCATCCTCATGATCTCCCATCATGTGTGAATCAAAGTGAGGAGTAGTCTACCTAGACTATATTTTTCTCTCTCCCAAAGGAGGAGGAGATGTGGAAGGCAAAATTCCTGCTAAATGACAATAATGATGAAGTTTCGTGCCCAAATCCACAATGACTCAAAAAATGAAAAGACTCGATCTAATTACACAAACCCTAGGAAAACTAGCGTGTACAGAGCATACATCTATAAAATGTAAAGCCAAATCACAAGCAAACATGGGTAGGATATGTGAGCTCCTAAATGAATCAAGTATGTCTCACCTAGGATAGGCTTGAGACTCCCATACACAACAAGCGGAGGTTTGTAACCAATTATAGTGGCCCTCAGCTTCAACGCATATAGGGACTATGTTGTCCGACCCCTACCTGGACAGGACACCTGCAAAATAACCTTTGTGAATTACCCCCTCGATAACCTAGGTAAGGAAACTAAGGTAAACTCAATATAATCAATGCTCAGGAGGATAGTCACAGGTGGGATTGACCATATGGGCAGGGTACAAAGCCTGAAACTCTCGAAAGAGCCACCAGATACGTATACAATCCTAGAAATATCTCCAGTGCTACTTAGTTATAACCAGGGATCATCCCAATCACAACCACTCACATTGCCTTGTGCTTAACTCCCTTGTAAGAGGAGGATCCTGAGAAACACTAATTATATAAAGGAATTTCACACTCTCACCTGGACAGACACATAAATGTTTTGTTTAGTGGTCTTGGAGAATTTAATCACAATGAACTATTCCAAGACCCTAAAACCTAATCTTGTTGGTCCACCCTATAAAAGAAGAGTGTAATTCATTTTATTATGCGTTGATTTTAATTGTCTTATTACTCAAAAGGGAAAATGGCCGTGCAACTAATGATGTTATGATGCAACAAGAAGTAAAATGCACACCTAACAATCAATGCAAATGCACTGTGTCAAATTAAAAATGGGTATGCTACTACATGAAGTGAAAAATTTTCCTTCAAATGAATATGCAATCATTCCTATATGAAAGCTGACTAATACTCTCCAAGCAAACCTAATGCAAGTACCATGCAAATGCAAAAATGCAAACAATGCATAATGATGCAAAAAGAAAATGTTTTTGTATTTTTTGAATTAAATGAGATAAAAATAAAACGTATGACTCTACAACCCACAGATTCTGCAAGAACTATTGGACAACACCCAAGCAAAGAACCAAGGTAAAAGAGACCTAATGCACTAATCCCAAAACAAAAAATAGAAAATGAAATGACAAGAACATTTTCAAAAATTTTAAACTAAAAATCGTCTCTGGTCAGAAACAAAGGTGTATACAGACTCCAGAAGCATCCAAGAAGACTTGGAAATCATCCAAACTCACCCAACAACACTTAATATTTTCCAAAAAGTAAAAAATCAAGGCATACACAACTGTTTGTAGAAAATATGCATATATACACGGCTATTCCAGGAAAACCCGCGTATAGGAAGAAAAAGAGATAAAAAAGAAGGCAAACAAACAAGCTGAGACAAAATTTACTCCTATCAGACACTACTAGGAAAACATGCCCCCAGACTCGACTCAAAAATAGAGAAATCAAAGCAATTCAAGAACATTGAATGCCGATAAAATCCCCAAAGGAAATGACTAGTAACTCCCCAGTATGGTTGCCAATTCTATTACGGAGAAAACTTCCTATGGCTTGGGGTATACTACAATAGACAAACTAACTGCATAAATCAATCCCTTCCCAATATGAAAGAGAAATAAAACATCTAACACTAAAGGATCCTGAAACTTACCTTATTCCGGATGGTTGATGTTAAGGAGAGAAATTCCTATGGCTTGGGGTACCACAACAGACAGCTAGACTCCAGAAATCAATATTTCCCAATATGCAATAGAAATAAACAATCTAACACTAAAGGATTGAACCTCGTACCTTATTCCAGACGGTTGTAGTAGATCCCCGTTGAGCTTTCCAATATTCAGCTTGAATTGTTATAGCACATCCTCAACAACAAGTAAACAATACAAGCATACTATATTTCATGGTGTTAGATCTATTCTAGCATATATAATCAATAATGTAAAAGCATTTGACATATTCCAATGGAAACAATATTCATTCAAATACACATTACTGGACAGGAAAATATATTTCTATTAATATGAATCAGAGATTACAAGTGACAACCTCTGACGGCACGTCTGCGAACCGGAGAAACTGAATCCCCCACTTGGGCCTCCACCACCTCAATCCTCCATCACCTCGACAGCAAGCTTACTAACAAAGTGCAAGCTTGGGAAGAACACAACAGTGCTCCAAGGGACAAAGGGATGCAGACTCAAGCATAAAGTTCTGGCAACAATGGACTATAATTTCGATGCTCTCAAGTTTCTCTTATTTCTCCCCCTTTCAATGTACCAAAGGGTTCCTTATATAGCTTCACAAGGGACAATGAAGGGTCGAATCCGTGCGATATCAAGGCATATGGAAGGCCAGGAGTCATATGAGTCAGATCCAAGTCAAGGAAAACTCCAAAATGCTTTGGACTATTCAGACATCCCGATGTACGCGAATATAAGGGGAATATCCGCGTATGTATGCAGTTATCGGGGAAAAGGCCACGTATATTATAGTTTATACAGTTTTGGGGATGATCAATGATACATCAAAGGATAAAATGTCGTCCATTGGGTCTAAAGAGTCTGCAGCGGGACAGGGGAAGGCCATACAATGTGTGATTCACCTAGTGGGGTGAAAATCTCTATAACAGATGCCCCCTAATGTATGAGATCAGAGGGGTTATATGATGGCCGAAATACATTATAAGTCCATCCCAGAAAGGAAGTGATGAAGGTTCCCAAATGGAAGACCAGCCACCCGATCAGCATAATACCATAATACAACTCTGCATATAATCTGCAAATACATCTAGCAGTCCCGGATACATAAGAGTACAATGGCCATGAATAGGCATGATACATGATAGAACATATGTGGTCATCGCCACGTACAATATACATAGATCAGAATCTCCATGATGAAGATATACAAAGGACCATGATCCCCACAAGGCTGAATATATGCAATAGATTAAGATC
>LPNX010363594.1:196820-335369 GCA_001517045.1 Pseudotsuga menziesii | reverse complement strand
TGGAAGGAGGGCATTAAGGCATCCCCCATCATCCAACACGAGGTACTCAGCAAAGCTGTATGATGTGGAAGGACTCAATCATAAGGTGCATGAACCAGTAACTATACCGGGAATGGCCGACATGCAAAGTTGGGATAACTGAGGAATGGCCGACTCAGGTTTCAACTTCCTTCGAACAAGAGCATAACGGCATATGGTGACTGAATAAAGGCAGCATAGACTCGATATAAAAACTGGGACATCTCTATGATGCAGGAGGCACCAATAGAGGCTCCATAGGGACTGGAAGCATAACCAGTCAGTGGAGATAAACTCAGATAAACGAGTACAACTTCCTAAAGTCAAACTATAACCCAACCAACGGATGTGATATACAGTGCTCTATTTGAAGGCGACACGACTCAACAGCTGCCAAAGATAACATCTTTTCCCGTCCGGCTTTTTGGTTTTTTAATTTTTTTTGGTATTTTTTAGTTATTTAAAAAGCTTGAAAAAAGAATAAACTAGCTTTATAGTTACAAACTAGGAGGAGACGAGTGTCATCAGGGAAAACAAACTAGTTCCAAGCAGTGGAACATACCTATGCTCAATGCAAGGAAACATGTGTAGGATATCGACACTCGGGGGAAGATCCCCTCCCGGTAAAAGGGCAAGTCAAGCTTCGAAGGATATACGAAATGGCTCTGCATGGCTAGACATGAGACAAGCTTGGGCTATAAGGCTGAAACGCAATGTCAGGGGAGCCGGCATAAAGCTCAATAAGACAGGCAAAGCTCATGAAAATGCATCCACAACTTGATACAAGGGGAGCCTGGGGGGAACATGGCCAGCATAAGATCAAGAGGAGTATGATGCTCTTGCTAAATGTCATGGCAATACTATACAATGGACTCCCACACCCTAAAGGGAGAAAACATCGGCATGGGCACCAAATACAAATAAGGTGCTAACTAGGGTACCCATGTAAGGTGAGGCTCTACCACTCATATCATGCCACTTCTACAGCAGCAAGAAGGTTCCGTGACATAATAGAGTGGGTTCATACCTAAGGCGAGAGTGACATGTTCATAAGGTCATGTAAAATGAAAACGGTGGTGAACCTAACCTACATGCCAGTATAGATGTTATACCTGTGAACAGTACGAACGGTTTCTAGTCACAAAAGAAGCATCCAACAGATAACTTCAGACCCAAGGAAGACCCAACCACACTCACAACCCACCCAACAACTTCCCACAACATCAGACTCACCAAAAGGGAGGATGTACGCGACTGTATAAAGAACAGCTGCGTATGTACACGCCTTTTGGCCAAAAACCCGCGTATACAGAGAACGAAGTGGTAAAAAGCAAGTCAAGGCCAAACCAATAAAGGGGAGTGTCAATGGACAAGCATACTATAACATGTGACACAGAAACAGAGAGAAACAGAGAGCAAATCAATAATATCAAGCCCATTGTGCCCCCAACCCCAAATAAAAACAAGGGACATCCCCAGCGGAGTCGCCAATTCTGTTAAGGAGAGAAATTCCTATGGCTTGGGGTACCACAACAGACAGCTAGACTCCAGAAATCAATCTTTCCCAATATGCAATAGAAATAAACAATCTAACACTAAAGGATCGAACCCCGTACCTTATTCCGGACGGTTGTAGTAGATCCCTGTTGAGCTTTCCAATCTTCGGCTTGAATTGTTATAGCACATCCTCAACAACAAGTAAACAATACAAGCATACTATATTTCATGGTGTTAGATCTATTCTAGCATATATAATCAATAATGTAAAAGCATTTGACATATTCCAATGGAAACAATATTCATTCAAATACACATTACTGGATAGGAAAATATATTTCTATTAATATGAATCAGAGATTACAAGTGACAACCTCTGACGGCAAGTCTGCGAACCGGAGAAACTGAATCCCCCACTTGGGCCTCCACCACCTCAATCCTCCATCACCTTTACAGCAAGCTTACTAACAAAGGGCAAGCTTGGGAAGAACACAACAGTGCTCCAAGGGACAAAGGGATGCAGACTCAAGCATAAAGTTCTGGCAACAATGGACTATAATTTCGATGCTCTCAAGTTTCTCTTATTTCTCCCCCTTTAAATGTACCAAAGGGTTCCTTATATAGCTTCACAAGGGACAATGAAGGGTCGAATCCGTGCGATCTCAAGGCATATGGAAGGCCAGGAGTCATATGAGTCGGATCCAAGTCAAGGAAAACTCCAAAATGCTTTGGACTATTCAGACATCCCGATGTACGCGACTATAAGGGGAATATCCACGTATGTACGCGGTTATCGGGGAAAAGGCCGTGTATATCATAGTTTATACAGTTTTAGGGATGATCAATGATACATCAAAGGATAAAATGTGGTCCATTGGGTCTAAAGAGTCTGCAGCGGGACAGGGGAAGGCCATACAATGTGTGATTCACCTAGTGGGGTGAAAATCTCTATAACAGATGCCAATTCTATTACGGAGAAAACTTCCTATGGCTTGGGGTATACCACAATAGACAAACTAACTGCATAAATCAATCCCTTCCCAATATGAAAGAGAAATAAAACATCTAACACTAAAGGATCCTGAAACTTACCTTATTCCGGATGGTTGATGTAGATCCCCATTGAGCTTTTCCAATCCCCAGTGGAGTCGCCAATTCTGTTACGGAGAGAAATTCCTATGGCTTGGGGTACCACAACAGACAGCTAGACTCCAGAAATCAATCTTTCCCAATATGCAATAGAAATAAACAATCTAACACTAAAGGATCGAATCTCGTACCTTATTCTGGACGGTTGTAGTAGATCCCCGTTGAGCTTTCCAATCTTCAGCTTGAATTTTTATAGCACATCCTCAACAACAGGTAAACAATACAAGCATACTATATTTCATGGTGTTAGATCTATTCTAGCATATATAATCAATAATGTAAAAGCATTTGACATACTCCAATGGAAACAATATTCATTCAAATACACATTACTGGACAGGAAAAGATATTTCTATTAATATGAATCAGAGATTACAAGTGATAACCTCTGATGGCACGTCTGCGAACCGGAGAAACTGAATCCCCCACTTGGGCCTCCACCACCTCAATCCTCCATCACCTCGACAGCAAGCTTACTAACAAAGGGAAATCTTGGGAAGAACACAACAGTGCTCCAAGGGACAAAGGGATGCAGACTCAAGCATAAAGTTCTGGCAACAATGGACTATAATTTCGATGCTCTCAAGTTTCTCTTATTTCTCCCCCTTTCAATGTACCAAAGGGTTCCTTATATAGCTTCACAAGGGACAATGAAGGGTCGAATCCGTGCGATCTCAAGGCATATGGAAGGCCAGGAGTCATATGAGTCGGATCCAAGTCAAGGAAAAATCCAAAATGCTTTGGACTATTCAGACATCCCGATGTACGCGACTATAAGGGGAATATCCGTGTATGTACGCGGTTATCGGGGAAAAGGCCGCGTATATCATAGTTTATACAGTTTTGGGGATGATCAATGATACATCAAAGGATAAAATGTGGTCCATTGGGTCTAAAGAGTCTGCAGCGGGACAGGGGAAGGCCATACAATGTGTGATTCACCTAGTGGGGTGAAAATCTCTATAACATTGGGGTATACCACAATAGACAAACTAACTGCATAAATCAATCCCTTCCCAATATGAAAGAGAAATAAAACATCTAACACTAAAGGATCCTGAAACTTACCTTATTCCGGATGGTTGATGTAGATCCCCATTGAGCTTTTCCAATCCCACTTGTGTTATCAATTGGCTCTCTCAACAATTAATAAACAAGACAAGCATGCTATATAATGGTGTTAGACCTAATCTAGCATATATAATAAATAACGTATAAGCAATTAAAAGCATCCACGAATTCAATATTCATTTAAATGCACATCATTGGACAGGAAAAGATATCTCTATTAATATAAATCAGATATTACAAGAATGACAACCTCTATCGGCACGTCTGTGAACCGGAGAAATTGAGTCCTCCACTTGGGCCTCCACCACCTCAATCCTCCATATCTCAATAGAAATATCACAAGAAAAGGAAAGCTTGGGAAGAACACCAAGTGGTCCAAGGGACAAAGGGATGCAGACTCAAGTATAAGCTACGACAACAATGGACTATAATTTTCTTGCTCTTCAATTACTCCCCTTTCAATGTATCCAAAGGGTTCCTTATATAGTGCTTCAATGGGGTAATGGAAGGTCAAATCCAAGTGATCTCAAGGCATATGGAAGGCCAAGAGACAAGTGACTTGGATCCACATCAAGGAAAACTCCAAAAATATTTGGCCTTTTGCACGCATCCCGATGTATGTGGGTTTAAGGGTTATATCTGCATATATACGCGAGAAAGAGTTAAAAGGTTACGTATGGAAAATAACATGTGTATTTAGGGATGATCATGGAAACATCAAAGGTACAAAAATAGTCCATGGGGTCCAAAGAGTCTGCAGAGGGACAAAGAAGTCCATAAATGTGTGATCTACCATGTGTGGTAAAATCAGTTGTAACAACGTGTTCATATTGCAAGGATTTTGATCATATTGTCGAGGAATGTCTTTGTTAATTGTGAAATGGAAGGCCAAGAATGTGGGAAATCAAAATCCACCTCAGAATCCAAATCTAAACATACAAAATATATATCTTGAACCAAGGGAACCAAGTATTGTTGTCATGACGAGAGGAGGCGTTGCGACTGGAGTTAATCAAGAAGATCTGTATGGACAATCGCGACTGTGGTTAGCAAAAAAAAATAAAGTATCATTTGACATCCACAAAGAAAAACAAGTATTCTTGGATGTACAACAAGAATTCGTCGACAAAAATCAAGCGTCGATCTCTATAGATATATTGTTTGAAGGACCAATCTTGGAGATGCCTGAGAGATTTGAACAACTATTTCAACATAAAGTTATTTAAAAGTTGTTTAGAAGTAATCCAAGATAAAAATGTTGTAGTATAATTGACATCTTTAATAGAAGAACCTCAAAAACATGTGTGACAAGAAAAGAGGGTTAATCATTATGGGAAAAGGTTGAAAATTGATCGAGAAATGAGAATGACTACGGAGATAGGAGATTGTGACATGGACTATATTATCCTGACTTGGGCTCCAATGTGAACATTCTTACTAGGCAAACTTGGGAGAGTATGGGAAAACCAAGACTAGTATGCTCGCATATATAGCTCAGAATAGCAAATCAGTCGAAGGTTTTACCTACCAGTCGATTGACTCAATTTCATGTTGAGATAGAGGGACTTCACACTTATGCATACTTTGAGGTGATCAAATTGTTGATGATACAAATCCATATCATGTGCTTTTGGGGATTTATTGGGCCATTGGTAACCAAACTATCATCAATTTCAAGAAAAGGATACTCACGTTTGAAGATGAAGAACTAAGGGTGGTCGCATTGCTTGATCCTATAGAAGGCCAAAGGTATGTCACGGAGGTGAATAGTGAAGGACAAGGTTGATATATGGACCACATCTATAACATTACTTATGTAATGGATGATTATGCGAATCCAATGGATGACGAAAAACTCCATTGGTGAAGTGTTATTTCCTTCACATCGGATTCTGGAGAAGATATGGAAAATCGACAAAACCAATTGCATGACATGTCCATGATAAGATGTGCAATAATTACAAAATCCATGCAATGGGTAGGTATTGAGGTATGTGATATACCTACTTATAAGATATTTCCTAACCTGGACTCTTTTTTGACAGAATTTGAAGAAAAAGTGGAAAAACCTTAGTGATTGTCAGCTTTGGACTTCGCATTGAAAGCCACACCTTCCATATGGTGGGTCACACATAAAAAATCTATCTAATAATGGCCCCAATGTCAGATATTAATGGAAGTTTGATTTGGAGAGAAGGTGATGTACACTGGCCAAAAATACACAGGACTTACTAGTCTTGTCGATCACATTGAGAATTTTTGTGCATCCTGGGAGGCATGCCTGTGACATGAATGGGTCCATCAGTTTGTACACACAGTGGACATGATCCCATGGAACTAGTTTACATCGATCAAGTTGCAATTAGGGACAGTAGAATGGGTATATTTGGTTACCAGTTTTACCTTGATGTTTGAATTTGCTTGTTGATCATCTGTCAATTGATGTTTCTCTACAAATAATTAAGAGTAAGATATTTGAAGATATTCTTGTATCAATCACAAAATTTAATCAAAGCAGGGAAACAATCTAACACTCAATCGAGTTCTATACTGTAAGAGGAGAACCAAATGATGACGATCCCCACGATATAAAAATTCTTGTATCTAAAGGAACTCGTGTGGTGGAAGGATCAGGTGTGTCAATCTACAAATTTTTAAATCCATTATAAATCAAGAAATTAAATATTGGGTCTCTAGAAAATCCAAAGTTTGGAAATATTGGAGATTATTGGGAAAATGAGACTGTTGGAAAGATCATGGATTTACAACATGAATTTCAATATCTATTTCCCATGAAATTTTCAAAGATGAAAGGAATTGTCAGAGATCTTGGAGAAATGAAGATCCCATTGAAGCCTGACACAAATCTTGTTAAGAAGTGACTATGCCAATTGACCCCAAGGTATAAAGAAAAAGTTAAGACAAAGTTAGATAGAATTATGGCGCAAGTATCATAGAACCTGTCAAAGAATATGAGTGTATCAATCTGATGATAGTGCAAGATAAGAAGACTGTTGGTGAAGTTTGTATCTATGTCGACCTAAGGAAACTTAATGATTCATGCTTGCATGACCCATTTTCGAATCTGATTACATAAGAGGTATTGGAGAGTTTCGAGGGTCAAGAAGTTTCTTCATTTACTAATGGGTTTGATGGCTACCATCATATCAGAATCACAAAGGAATATCAACACAATACCACCTTTGTGACGGAGTGGGGGTGTTTCCAGTATATGGTCATGCCCTTTGTAATCAAGAATGCTCCTTCTATTTTTTAGAGGATAGTATTGGTTGCTTTCAAGGATTTTATTCATAAGTTTCTTAAGGTCTATTTTGATGACTGGATTGTATTTGGGCTCATAAAAGATCACATTGAGAGCCTCAGAATGATGATGGACCGGTGTCAACAGTATCATATTTCTTTGAATATAAAGAAATGTATTTTATGTTCCTTGTTTGGAATTATATTGCATCATGTGGTTTGTCATAATGGAATCTTGGTAGATCCTACTGAAATTTTGATCATCATCAACCTACCACCACCCTCGATAGTAAAGTAACTAAGAACAACATTAGGACATACAGGATACTATCAAAAATTTATCAGAGGATATCCAAAGGTGACTTCCCCCTTGGAGAAATTGTTGAATAAGGATGTGAAATTACAGTGGACTGAAAAATGCCAAGAGAGCCTGAATGTCCTGAATAATACGATTGTTACAACACCCATCCTAGTTTTTCCATACTAGAATAAATATTTTCATGTACATGCCGATGTGTCATATGTCACGCTCGTTGTTGTACTCGTGCATACATGTGACGGAGCTATTGATCATCAAATTTCCTTTGCTATACATAAATTGTTAACCATAGAGAAGAATTACACCACGACCGAAAGAGAAGGCTTAGTTATGGTGTATGCACTTCTAAAATCTGACAGTATCAATTGGTTGGACATTTCAAGATGTTCATAGACCACTCAACATTGAAATACCTAGTCAATAATCCATTGTTGAGGGGGGAGACCTTTTGTTGGCTTCTCCTCTTCCAGGATATTGATTTTGAGATCATTGTCAAACCTAGTCAACTAAATTCATGACCTGAACATCTATTGAGAATAGAAAGTGGAGAAGAACCTAGTATTATCTATGATAGTATTCTAGATGCATAATTATTTGTGATCAAAATGTTTGATGACCATTATAGAGATATAATGCAATTATTGAGTACGGGATATGCACCATCCGGATTGACTACAGAATAGAAGAAATAGTTAGCTATGAGAGCTACATATTTCCAATTGAAATTTAGATAGTTATACAAAAAGGGACCAGATCAAATTCTTTGTCACTGTGTCTTGGAGCATGAGCTACCAGTGATACTCAATGAAGAACATGTTGGTGTCATAGGAGGCCATTATGTGGGAAAATATATAGTGAAAAATATATTACAAGCAGGATTGTGGTGGCCTACATTGCATGTGGATGCTCGATATTATTGTCACAACTATGATATATTCCAGAGAACGGGAAATCCATCGCAAGGACATGAAATGTCGCTAGTACCTCAGATAACCTTACAAGCATTCAACAAATGGGTTTTTTATTTTTTTGGACCTTCTAATCCACCCAAAAAAAGGAACAACTACATGATACATTATCATTGTGACTAATTACTTAACTAGATGGGCGGAAGCAAAGACAATAAAGGATTGTACCACTACAACTACTGCAAAATTTTTGTTTGACAATGTTGTAACTAGATTTGGATACCTAAAGATTTTTATAAGTGATCAGGGCACACATTTTGTCAATTAGTTGATCGATGCATTAACTAAATAATTCCATATTCAACACAGGAATACGACACCATGTCACCCACAAGGAAATGGTGTTGTCTAGGCATTCAACAAGATCCTAGAAAACGCATTGAAAAATATCTGCAATATTCAAAGATATGATTGGGACCAAAAGGTATCTGTGGTACTATGGGCATATCACATGTTGGTTTTCTTGTCTCTCCCTGTCCCTATCTCCTAGGATACAAACCCAGGTTCATTCCCTTTTGTTTTAGCACAACAAAGTTTGAGATATCGTCCTGACAGAGCAAATCTTAGTTGGCAGCACCTGCGATGAAAATGTCGTCTTACCTGAGATATCTCTCTTGATGGGTAAATTCCAGAACCATGTTTCCGCATTTGCGTGGGATGGTGTTTTAGTACCTTGGCTCTATGCCAAGGCTTCCTACGAAGTTCGAGGTTGGAATACTTGTGGTGACTGTACGTTAATATCTACACTATGACCCAAATTCTCTTTGTACAACTTTAGTAAGAAAACAACAAATATGCAATATAATCATATATGATAATGCAACGCAACCATCATACATCTATTCATTTGTAAGCAAAGATACAGCCATCCATTCACTATAGTAACCACGCATATATCCAAGATACTATCAACATTCACACATATACACAAAATATAACATGGAAACCCATCGGGGAAAAAACCACAAGGTGCTCTTCAACTAGCATCAAGAAATAGATGCATCTTTTGTCTATGCACTAAGTTGTATACTCTTCTCAAGATATTATCTTCTAAATTTACAGACTCTTTCTTCTTCTCATGATCTCTAATCTTCTTTCTTCTCTTCTTGCACTCTACGTCTACCAGTGATCCACACACAACCTGTATTGACTCAACCTCCTCTACTTGTTTACACACTCAACTGCAAAAACCCTCTACTGAGTCCAAATAAAGCATCTACTAAGAGTCTAGTCTTGAATCCAAAAGACAGAACTTACTTGAGGCTACAAAGACTAACTGAATCTACTTAATCAAACCCATACACAACTTGGGTTCCTTATTTTATAGCCCCATTATAGAATCGATCTCGATCCCATACATGCTTGTTACAGACTCAAATACTTACTCAATACATACTCTATACAAACTCATTACATACTCCTTTTATGTCACTATCTTAGTCGACTTACTATATCCAGTCAATGGGTTGTCTTTCCTATTATAGCAACGCATCATTGGAGTCAGTATCAGGATGACTTACAAATATACCTTCACACGTGTGGTTTCTACCGGCTCCAATTGAGCTTGTACCCATGCTTGTTAAGGCCTATCTCTTTCCCATAATTATGCCTTATTATTTCTTTCTAGTCATTATGACATTTGCACGCCTGCTTCTACTGATATTCTTCCATATCATCTTATGTCTCGTTCTATCTATTTGTTGCGGCTTGCTTGTATAGCACAACTTCCTCTTCCAATGCCTTCTCCTCTTCTTCTTTTTCTATTCCACTTCTTCTTTCGTAGCATCCTTCCCTTTCCCCTTTTTGTTGCTTCCTTAGTTGTAGCTCCTTCCTCTTCTCCTTTATGTTCTTCTCCATACTTAGGTGAAATTCTACATGAATTCTTCCCTACTATCCCTAGGCCCAATAGGCCCCCAACACTCACCTATGTCTTGTCTCGAGCCACTTGAGCTATTACTCCATCTGATGACTTGCGATGAGTTTGTTTTGAAAATCCTCCATGACTTTCACCACTTTCTTTGTCTTTGTGCGCACTTATTCCTCTGTTTTTTGCATGTGCTCCACCAAGTTAGAACTGACGTGTTTCGTCATGACTTTCTCTATTGATGTTGTTACTTCATGCACCTTCTAATGTGCAAGCTGAATGATTCCTATAACTGTTTCTACCTTTTCCTGATACTCCTCTACTTTTTCTTCACGTTGTTGCTGTTGTGTGCGCAACAGAGTCATCTGTTGCTGAAGTTTTCTCATTTGTGTTTCCTTATCATTTTTTTGTGGCAAGGGTATTTTTTTCATTTCGTTCCTTATCTATGTGATTTTTTCTTCGAACGTAGTAAGATCACTTGCAATCCTCTGTGATTTCTCATCATCCATTAAGGCTTCCAACGTCTGATATACTTGGTTAAAATCCTTAGAACATGCTTCCTATGCTTCTTCTATTCTCTTCACAGCTTGAGTTGTGGCATCTCTTATACTCTCCAGCACTTCTGAAGGTGTGTTGGGTCTCCTTTGCTCTTCTAATTTTGTAACTTTTCTCCTAAGGTTATTCGTTATCTTTCTTAACCTGAGGAACTTTTCTTCTGATGGATTTTCTTGTGACATTTCAACATCATCAAAATTTGAACAGACAAGATTTATGACATTTTTGAGCTTCTGCTTGATTTCTTCTTCTTTTCTTATTTCTTGTCTCGTCCTTTGCATCTTTGTTTTGATTTTGCTGATATCCTTCTTAGATTACTTCACCTACTTACTAAGGGTACTTCCTCTTACTCTCATCTTTGCAACCTCTGCTTTTTGTAAGGCATGCACATCGTTCAGCTGCATCTTCAATAAATATAAGAATATACGTCTCGTACTTATGTCAATTCCACTGGATTCTAGAGTTTCTAGATCTAATACATCTATATTTAGTTGCAATCTGATGGGGTGATATCCTCTGGGTCTCTAGGGTTCCTGTGCTTCCAAGGGGGCAGGTGCATCCTACGACTGTGATACTTGCAGCGCACAATCTACTACCATTTTGATTTCCTCAATTGTTCTTCCCAATTCATTCAGCCTATCTATGATAGTACTAGTAAATTGATTCTCCTACCTGCCGAGGTCATGGAAACTTGTTTGTGCAGCTTGTTGTAGGGGTTCTGCTAAGGTTTTTACTTCCTCCTCTTCCATACAGGATGTATTGGTTTCCCTTTTAGCCTTCCATTTCTTGCGTGGAGGTTCTCTTTGTTCCTCTTAATTTTTTGTTTCCATCTGTTGTTGTTCTAGTGGTGGCTCCTTCTGAGGTAGATTAGTTTGAGTTTTTTTTGGAATTGTTACGTATGTGTTTTGTTTGGGGTGTTGATCCTCATCCTCCATATTTGTTGTTCCTTCATGTCACCATTCTTCAAGAAAATCATTGATAAAGGTTTCTATATATTCTTCCATTAGCACATATTGTGTCGTCAACCACTTTTCATGGGGGTGTCTTCATGGTCAAATGAAAACATAGAGTGGACTGATTTGAAAGTTGACAGTTCGTTGAAAATTGGACATCGTAGTCACACTAAGTATTACATAGTGATTTATCAAGTACTTTAAAGATTCAGTATGGACAAAGAATTTATTGTTACTATTCATCTGTCAGTTTTATCCTGCGAGAACCATAGGCTCTGGTATCTCGCTCCTCTGCAAGTAACGGGTAAGTCGATCGACTGATAATCTGTTGGCTCACACCAAACAGTAAATGAGATTAAAATTAACAACCAAGCATAATGGAAAGTACTACCTTCTTCCTGTGATGAAACTGCATCTTGTAGCAATTCATTAAGCAAGAATTGGGACCAGTTGATTTTTAATCCTTCTACACAGAGTGCAGCCAGCATTACCGCACCTGCAGTACATTTCTTTGGTCACGATACACACAACAGATTATGCATTAATATCATTGCTTCCATACTATTATTAGGGTCATTAATGTATGGTATTGAGAAATATTTTCCAAAGCTGACGAGGTCATATTTATCCTTGACTTTATCAATGTGGGTTGGGTCCTTTCCCTTATCTAAGATTGATATTGGGTCTAGCCCTACTCTCGATAGTCCTATGATAGTTGATATCAGTTCAACATCAACCCAATACAGCTTTTCTAGCCAAAGGAAACCTACATGAAATACTACCAGCAACTGTTTACATAATTGTCCACCTTTGTGGTTCGTCTAAAGTGTGGCATGAAGAGTAGTGACAGTAGCCCTAACTGTTCTAGCCCCTTTGCCCATAGAATTGTAACAAACCGGTATGGTGACTCTGCTGTATCTCTCACCTATTTCATATAATTATTTCTATCAAGGTCACTTAGTTTACTTGTATTTGAATCTTCAAAGAATAATTTTACTAGCTGAGGCAAGATATTATGCAGTACTACCATACCTTTCGGTCTTTTGGGTGCTACCAATGTAGTATATCCCTTGGTGGAATATATGGTGGCAATAAATTTCTAGTTTTGAAGTCCTCTTGCTCTCCTTGATTCAGTGGTGTTTCTATAGCTTTCTCCTTCCTCGGCTTCTTCATTGGATGCTTCCCCTTAGCTGTAACTGGTGTCGCTTTGTGTTCTTGCATTCTACGTTTTTCTGAAGGTCAAAGTGGGACTTGGACAACAGCTAGTTCCTTCGGGTTCTATGTCTCGCATCATGTTCCATGGGAGGAGTAGTGGATACAAGTTTCACAGGAGGGTTAGCACTTATTATTGTAATGGTGATAAACTCGTTTCGGTGCATTTGGTTACATAAAATACTCATTCTTCCTTGTTCTAGCCAAAATGATTTTGGATATGGTAATAACGTATACTATGAAACAATAGTTTTTTGACAGTTTTCTTTCACATGAGTAGTCTTTACTTAGAAATTAATCCATCTTTTCAACACTTTGGAGTAGCAATTTGGGTCATTTAAGGAATCTTTTCTCCATGTCATCACTTAGCTGGCATCAATAAAGACGGTTATTATTATTTATGGTAGGGATGATTCCAAGGTATGCCGCCCAATTCTTTTGAGATTTCTAGATTAATTATTGACAAGTTTAATTTACTTAATTATTGTTCCAATCATGACATATCTTTATACCAATCCCGCTTCGTTTGAGACTTGTGCTTCTCTTTTTAAGTTCTCACAGCTTGTTGTCTCAATCCTTACGACTTGTTTTTTATTTCCCACAAGGTTATGTGAAGTTGGTATAACACCTTTTTTTTAGATCGTATCTAGAAGGGTAATGTGTATCTTCACACATGAAAACTCCTTCCATTGCACTCATTCCTTCTAACACATAGATAAGCCGTTAAATGGGTCATTATCATCTAGATCTCCCATGATATTATATAACTCCATCCAGCTATGTATAATCATGTTGCATTGATGAAAATTCATTTATGTGACCAAGATTTATTTTAAATATCTTTTCCTTTATCACTTGCATCGCTGCATCAACTGTCATATGTTCACTTATGAACTCAAATGTCTGGGTGAATCTTACATCTAATATTTCTCATTCAATAGTTCCTCGTCACAGCTCTACTGATGTGCACCAACTTCTTGGTACCATTTCCAAAGTGTGTATGAATTGGTGAACCCAGTCTTGTCATGGATGTTCTTGCCAGTTCCTGCAATAGTGCTCAATATGTTCGATGGGATTTTTGAGTCCTGTATATTTCTAATCAGAGTAAATGATCTCTTCTCCAAATTTGATCTCCATTAGTCGTCTACACTATGGTCATTCAGAGATAGATTTCTTGTGTGTACCCCACCATCTAGTAGGCGTAGATTTCAGCATGTAGTCCAAAGCGGGAAAGTGCTATGATTATATGACTTTTTCTTCAAATTCTTCCAGAAAATATGCAAGATTAGGTAATCATTCATATGTAGCCAGGGCACTTACTTCAGCTCCTTCCCTTTGGACATATCTTGTGATCCTTACGCATCTTCTCATGGATACTTCATGTAGCCTATTCTGTTAATTTTCCAGGGCATCGCCTGATTCGGATGTACATGAACTTACGCTCTGCAAACTTAGTTTCCCATCAGCTATTGGGTTTATATAATCTTCTTTTGAAGACATGATATTATACAACTGATCTAGATAATTGTATTTCCCTTCACCATGCATGGGATCTACATATCTCTGTCCTTCTAACAAATCAATTGGCGCAACCACTCTTATTTCATAATCTTTGAAAGATAAGATCTTTTTCTTAAATTTTATAATGGTTTGGTTTATTATTTCCTAATCAATTCCTAGGAGTGCAAGATATGGGTTTGTGTCATCGACAATTTCAATAACTTTGAATTTGGCTTATGTTCTTAATCCTTCAAATTCTACATGTACTTGAGTTAGTCTACCAATTGGTAGAACCTTTGACTAGTTCGCAAGTCTTAGTTGAATGGGAGACCAATCCAATCGCGGCTTATTCATGCTCTCACATGTTTGTCTTGTTAGTATGTTGACATCTGAGCCCAAATCTAATATAATATAATCCATATCATAATCTCATATCTGAGCAATCATTCGCAGTTCTCGGCTTGTCTTCAGATTTTTCCCAATGTGATTAACTCTTTGTTTAGGTCATGGGTCTTTTGAGTTTTATTCTATTAGTGATGTCAATTCTGTGACAACATATTTATAATTGATTAGTGCTAAAAAAAAATTGAAATTTTCTTTAAGCTTACTAACATTTTTCATTTGCGACTTCCTAACTAGCTTTTCAAATCGTTCGGGCATGGACTTAACTTGTCCAGATGTCGACGTTTGATTGATATCAACAAATTCTGGTCGCACCTCCAAGAATACTTCTTTCTCTTGTTGGACATCTAGTGGAGCTTTCTTTTTTGCTACAAGACACACCTACAGTTTTCCTTGCTATATATTTTGGTATGCTCCTATTGCAGCACCTCCTCTTATAATGACAACAATGTGACATTCTCTTTGTTCAGAAGAAATCATTTGAATGTCGTGATTGGGATTCTGATTCTTATTCTTCATTGGATTAGGGTTTACAATAGTTCTAGCATGCAATTTCGCAATGAGTTGCAGACATTGTTCGAGAGTGTGATCAAATGCTTTACAATATCTACATTTTTCAAAGGACTTTTACAATATCGAGCAAACTTTCCTAGCTTCCCACAATTATAGAAAATTACTTGGCCTCTTGCTCAACTAAATACTCCTTGTTGTTTTCATTAACCTCTAAAGTTTCCACCTCCCCTATGTGGAGGGTATTATTGTTGTTGAGGATTCTGATTATGTTGGTATTGCATCTGAGGGTATTGCAGTTTTTGATATTACGTAGGTTGATACTGAGGCTACGCTCATTCAGCTTGCATATACTCATCATTTTTCATTAAGAAGGTATCCATCGTCTGTTCTTACAATAGCTAAAATGATCTGTAGTATTTTCATCATGACCTACTGATCTACAAAATTTACAATACATACTAGATGGTGTGCTTACAATATTCTGTAAGTACAGACATTCTTCAGACTTGTGGTCCCTAGTATTGCATATTCTACACCAAGGCATTCCTTGGGTGTTTAATGGGTTCGGAGCACCTATTGCGACATAGTTCATCTGCATTGAGAATTTGTATTTATGGCATTCATCTTATGTGCATATTGTACACCAAAGTTCTTCTTGAAATTCCTTTACTCTCTTAATGTCCTGGAGCTGCATCATAATATTGGCTAGCTGCGACTAAATTTGCATCATTCCTAAGCCTGTATCTCCTATAGGAAAGGATTCTAATTTCATTGTTATTTCCATATCCTCTATCTATGACACAATATTCTATTGCATCAATGCGGTTTAGATATGTGGTAACAAGGCGGTAATAAACCATTCCTTGTGTTGCACATCCAACATTTGGAAACTTACTTTTGTCATTAATGTCTTAAATCTTTGGTCAAAGTCTCAAACAAACTTTGTTGGTAACTTCTTGATCTCTTTGATTTCGATGATGCACTATGGTTCAGACTTTGTTTTTACGAACTCGTCTATCATACCCACTGGAATATAATTGAGTGTTTTATGGACAACTCTTACTGGTACTATGGAGAATTTCATATACCAGTAAAGCGCATGACCTCGCAGAGCTGTGATCATCTGTACTTTTTTTATATTCTCGTCCTGGATTTGTCGCACAGTCCAGACAACTTAACAAAGGAACCATTGTTTTCCTGGGTATTCCAACCCATTTCCATTAAATATTGGCAGCTTAATGTCAGCTCCAGCCATATTATTTGTTGTTGGTACTATCAAAACAAAATTTTGGCTTGTCGAACTTCCTTGTACACTATTTACAGCTTTAGTATTACTCGTATTTACATAATTACTTGGAGATAGGTCTCTTGATCTTACCTCTAGTACTGTAGGTGAGTTGTAAGAATTTTGTTAATCTGGGGCTTGAGTTGACTCTTTTAATTCTTCGTCTCCTTCAGAGATTGGTCTATATTATTCATCTTCATCAAAATATCATTCATCCAAATATTGCACAAGCTCATAGCCTTATTTTTCTTGATCTGTGTTGTAACTCCCTCTTCCTCATAGATTTTTTCTTTGCTTATGGGAGCTGAATCTTCTTCGGCTTCTTAAAAGGATCGACTCTAGTTCAGTTCCACTATCTCCTTGGAACATCTCACTGTAGAGTTATGTTGAGACATAGCCACTATATTTTTGTACAGTCTTTCTACATTTGGAGAACGCCTTTCTCACATATAAGCATTTTGATCCATGTTTTTAAAGATAACAGGTATCTACTGTGTGGTCCTTGAAAAAAATTTCGCTCGACTTCACTGTATGAGGTGATAGTGTCAACAGCAAACTTAATGATGTATCCTTCTTGTTAACACTCAGAATGTACCCAGGTTGTGAAAGTTAGATCCCAAGGTAACAGCAAAAACCATTTTAGAATGTATTTCTGACCTAATACAGTCAGAGAGGGATCTCTCACTATTTACAAAGTTTTTATACTCAAGATATTCAATCAGAGACAATAAGAAGGTCAGATTTCTGATGGGACAAAAATCACAAGTTTTTTTTAAAAGACTTGGTAGGACAGTCATGGAGGAGACCATTGGGCAATGGAGTCAACAATCAGATCTGAAATAGGTTGCAGGAGGTAGGGTTTTGAAGGTTTATGATCAGAGGCAAGGTAGGAACCATTTCCTTAGTCTTGAGGTATTATTAGGTTGATTAGTAGACAAAGGGAGACATTCCATCAAATAGAGCACCTAACTAGGGTGAATTCTGCAAGACTTTAGAAGAAAATATTTTGAAAATGATTGAACAATGGACCTAGAGAATGCATGATGAATTATATCCCATAAACACTAATGCTCAAGCATGAAAGCAAATACAAAATGGAGTGGGAAACAGGATAAACAGTCACATAAATAAATTACTTACTCAAGAAAAAGATGGCATAAGAATCTTTGTCATGAAAAAGGTTTTACATTCCTCCTCTGCAAATTTCATTCATTTACTGAAAACTTGAATTCATTACAATGAAGAGATTCTCCGCTCTTGAAAATCCATGCCCCCCAAACTATCAATTACATTTTAATTTATATAAGAATAATCTCTACCTAACTTTGAATTCAAAACCTAACTGAACTCTAAAAATAGAAACAGTTACAATAATGTGTGTTCTACATATCTCTAATGGTGACAGCTGTGTGAAATATGGGAAAGGTTTTTGTAACTGGACATGTTCTCAACAAATCCCATGTCTTAATTTCCCCAAAATCATCTCAAGCTCCTCGAAATATTCCTTTGAAAGTGATGACTCGGATAATAAAATTGTAGATTTCTAGAAAAATGACTTATGAAGATATTTTAAATTTTCCTAACCTGTGATTACTGTGTAAAACATGAAGGAGGTTTTTGATTATAGAACTGTTAGGAATAAAAACCTCTCTCATTTTTCTAAAATTAAATTCCATTTTTCCAAAACAATTCTTTGAATTTAATGGCTGAAATAATCCTTTGGAAAACATGAAAAATGGCCTGTACAACTGACTTTATTTTTGATAAACCATAGCACCTGTGTGAAAACTGAAATAGGTTATTATGGATAGGTATGTTTTGAATAAAATTATCTCTTATTTTCTCAAAATTCATCTTCATTTGATGTAAAAAATTATTTTAATTTGATGACTAGAATAGTCATTTTAAAATATGAACATTTTCTCCCAATCTGTAGCACCTGGATAAAAACAGAGAGAGGTTATTGTATATCATAATGTTATGATGAAAAACATCTTTTAGTTTTTGAAAATTATTCTTTTTTTGCTGGAAATAGGTCTTTGAATAAAATGACTAAAATAGTCGTTTTCAGAAGAAAAAAAATATGCTATTTTGCTTCTAAACCTTGAATTGTTTAACTTTAATTCATAAATAAAGAACATATAGCATCTATGCTTGTAAGATCATCTAATGTAAGAGAAATCCCATGAATTGATTGATCAAGGTAGCCATATTTGTTAATAGTATCTCCAAACACTTGAATAATCCCAAGCTTTGGCACACTCTCCACTGTAAGTTCTATTTGTAAGACTTTAAACACATACCAATACCTTCACAAATGCTCTCACTGTATATATTTCTGCAACACTTCTAGGCTGATGTTCTTTTTGGGCTTCCCTTCTGCATTGTTGAGTGGTGGCTTCCCTTTTCTTTCTCTATTAAAATCAATTTCCAGCTCCTTGATCAGATTCTTTATCTTTGCTATTTTCCCTGTGATTGTAAACATGTAAAAGTTGACATTGGAAATATGGTAGACTGTCTCCTTCCTTTCGCGTGCAGCACACAAATGAAATAATTTTTTAAAAACCAAGCCAACTTTACATAATGGTCTATTTCGGAGCCTTCACTGAGTTGTTTTTCTTAAACCATTTTTCTCCGCGGAATTCACCAAAAGTTACCACGTGGAAAGTGGTTTAAATTCTGCTACCACCTTTCCAATTTAACCACCTCACAACTTTACTCTCCGGAAACACTAATACCTGTTGATGAGTTTTCACTTTTTACATTAGCCATTGGATTATTATATGTGCTAGTGGTTTTATTATACCTTAAGAAAGGTAACAAATCTTTTTTAGTGCTTAAACATTCATTAAGACTTGGTTTGGTGAATAAGAGGCCGATTTTTTACTTTGGAAAAAATATCCAAAACTATATAAGTTTGAATATAAATAAAATAATAGGTTTATAAAACCCGTTTTATAAATTTCATTCAAAATTTAATAAAACTTTTTGCCCCACTTGTGAAAAATTGATTTCTCTTTTTACCTAAAATTCCTTTAACTTCTCTTCTTTGCCAACTTGGAAATAGCTTAATGAGAGAACTTTGGAAACCAACTCAATCACCCATGAAAACTTAAAATTTTGAAGTCAATAAGACCAATTCCGACAAAAATAAATTTAGTGCTAACGCTTCTAAGATACTATCTACCAAAAAATCCACACCCTCGAAATAGGGTTGTTTATTCTTTTCAGTCGCTCAATCAATTGAGAACTCCAGTCTTTCAGTTCTCCTCCTTAAAAAATTATTTCTTAGGTTGCCAACTTAGATAGCCATTCATGCAACACGATGGAAAACTTGAAAAACAAAAATCTTGTGAATATTTGAATAAATGTACCGGCCCAACCACTTTATTGGGGTCCATTGAGATCCTTCACTTTTTTTTCATGCAAACTCTAACTCTTTAGCTTCCACCCAATTTTGGATTTTCGATTTCGTAGGTTGCCACAACATATCCCTCTCCACAACGATTTGGGGTCCCGGCAATGGAACCATTTGTTGGATTTCTTGTTTCTCCTTGTCCCTCTCTCTGGGGACCCAAACCCAAGTTCAGTACCTTTTTTTTTAGAAAAACAAAGCCTAATATATCAGCTCGACAAAGCAGAACTTAGTCGGTAGCACCTGTGATGCAAATTTTATCTCACCTAAGATCTCTCTCTTTATGGGTAGCTGCCATAACCACGTTTGTGCATTTGTGTGGGAGGGTGTTTTAGCACCTTGGTTCTCCACCAAGGATTCCTACAAATTTTGGGGTTGGAATAATTGTGGTGACTGTACTTTAAAAGCTACACTGCGACCCAACTTCTCTTTGTATAAATTTAGTATGAAAACAACAAATATGCATTATAATCACATACAGTAATGCAACACAATCATCATGCATCTAGTCAGTTGTAATAAAATATACAACCATCCATTCACTATAGTAATCACACATATATCTAAGCTACTTTCAACATTCATGCATATACACATAATATAACGTGGAAACCCATCTGGGAAAAAACCACAAGATGATATTGATCTAGCATGAGGAATTAGATGCATCTTTTATCAGTGCACTAAGTTGCATACTCTGCTCAATATCTTCTCTTCTAAATTTATATACTCTTTCTCCTTCTCATGCTCTCTAATCTTCTTTCGTCTCTTCTTCTACTCTACTTCTACCAGAGATCCGCACACATCCTTGATTGACTTAACCTGCTCTACTTGTATGTGCAATCAGCTATAGATATTCTACTCTGATGCACTCAATGATACAGAGCCATTAACCAAAAAACCCTCTATTGAGTCTATCTCAAGCGTCTACCAAGACTCTAGTATCGAATCTAGAATCCAGAAGTTTCTTGAGTCTACTAGATACTAGGTGAATCTACTGAATTGAACCCATACACAACTTGGGTTCCTTATTTTATAGCCCCATTATAGAATCGATCCCTATCTCATACATGCTTGTCACAGACTCAAATACTGACTCGATGCAGACTTTATGCAAACTCATTACAAACTCCTTTTTTTCACTATCTCAGTCGACTTACTATATCCAGCCAACAGGTTGTATTTCCTATTCTAGAAGCACATAACTGGAGGCATTATCGGTGTGACTTACAAATATTCCTTCATGTGTTTGGCTTCTACTGTCTCCAGTTGAGCTCGTACCCACGCTCGTTAAGGCCTGTCAATTTCCTAGGGTTATGCCTTACTGTTTCTTTCTAGTCATTATGTCGTTTGCACGCCTGCTTCTACTGATATTCTTCCATATCATCTTCTGTCTTGTTCTATCTGTTTGTCACTGCTTTCTTGTCTAGTGCAACTTCCTCTTCCAATGCCTTCTCCTCTTCTTCTCCTTCTTCCCTTTCACTTCTTCGTTGTAACACCCCGGTTTTGACCCCGTTTGCATTATGTATATATTGTAATTAATCGTGGTGAGAAGCTCAAGGAAAAAGCCCCACCGTCGATTTGGTTGTGTATGTTTTGGCAATGGGGATAGTTGTCGATGGTATATCATGCTATCAGGCACATTATGGTATGGAATCATGTAAACACGCACATCAATTAAAAGTAAACCACCACTAGCTACAGCAGTGCAACGTTGAATGAAAAGGGCATGATTCCAAAGGATAAGGGGTGGGGGATGTCAACCTTGGTCTATGGGGGGAAAACCCATGTGTTACCACCTTGTTTTAATTACCATCTTCCCTTGTCAACCTCTTTGATGTTTTTGTTGAGGTAGTTGGGGCAGTTATGGTGGGTAGTGGAGTGTGGTAGGCTTTCAGCCCTTGCCCACGTGCACACTCCACTAGCGAGTTGACCTCATGTTGGAAGCAGCCTCCACGAGGCCATATTCTCCATTTTTCTCCCCACTATGCATTCCCTCGATGGTCTGTCCGTTCCTCACAAGGGTCTGATCATCCACGCGCTTAGGCCATTGTCTGTTCGTCTCACATAGAGAGACGTGCTGTTCATCCTTGCGCAGGCTGGGATTCTTGTTTTGTGCTCCTCACGCACCATTCGCGGGTATTCTCTGGTTGTGCATGCAGTGAACAGGTAGAACGGCCTTAAGGGCCCAATTTCTGCTGGTATGTTTCATAGCCATGGTTTTAATCCATGATTTATGCTTGCTATTGGTTTTACCCACGTAATTGGGTCACTATTGTTCTTCCCGCGATGTTTGGGTGCTGTTGAGAGTCCAACGTCCTTCTTCCATTTTGGATGGTGTGTGTTTCCTTCTCCCATTTTGGACTGTGTCTTTTCTTTGTGCACAGGTGGAGAGTTTGTCCTCCTTCCTTCTCCATTCCTATATGTGCAGTTTTCTTCAGCAACTGCATTGAGTAATTGTGTATTATGGGCAGTTGGTTGTTGTGTTGGCTGTTGATTGCCACAGTAGTTGGCTGAGTCTCCCATGGCTATGCTGGGAGTTCTGTTTCTTATTCACTGTGTACTATGGTTTGTTTCCACCATTCATTGTGGGGTTGTGGTTGTTGATGCACCCTGGTTTTGGGTTGCTTTTGAGTTGTTTTGGCCACGCTAGGGCCAAGAACAACTCTGAGCTGTCTTGTGGCTTGAGCTGTGTTCATCGTGTGGTTGGGAATATCCCTGGTTGTCCTTGCCTTCATCACAGATCTGTGAGTGGGTTGTTTGCTGTGGTATGTAGTGGGTGGTCTTCAGACTGTTAAGAGTAGGATTAGAGGCTGGGTATGCTTGAGAAGTTGGTGTTAAGGCCACCAGCTTGGCATTTAGCCTATCCTAGCTCCTTGACTACCTGGTGAATCCCTATGGTGTGGGTTTGGCTATGTGTTGGCAAACCTTGGCTATGATTAAGACTGCATTGACCCTTATTCCTTGAGGAATCATGCCCAGCTCGGGGGTGGCAGTGTTGCTGAGAGATTGATGAGCACGCTGGCCTATGGTTGGGTGGAACGTTGCAGCGACGTAGTTGGTTGCGGGGCGAGTCCTTCATTAAAAGATAAGTACTTCTGATTGTTTCATCTCTACAATTATATTAATGACAAATGAATTATGATGAACATGTGAATGCCGGAATGCATATGTTGCTTCCGTTGAATGATGGGAAATCATGTATTGAATGATTGTGTGTCTTCGTATGCTCTATGCATCTTAGTATGCATTTGTATGTTGATGAATTATGTATCTCTGTATGATGGATTTTGCATCTTAGTATGCATTGTGTTTAAGTTTTTAATTTCAGCATTTAATCCTTGTTCGTGTTCATGGGGTTTTTCTACCCATATGCATTGCTCGTATGCATTGGTGTTGGTCATGTCCTCTTCGCCAATCGGAGGGTCGGAGATGTGACAGTCATAGCTCCTTAATCTTCTCCTTTATTTTCTTCTCCTTAAGTAGAATTCTGCATGTTTTCTACTCTACTATCCCTAGGCTCAACATCACACAACCTGTAAGAAGTTACCAAACCAAACTCCATTTCGATTGATTTATGGACAAGATGTTGTCATACCAAGGGAATATATTGTACCCAGTCTGATGATAACTGTGATTACTAGAATGACTAATGTTGGCATTGTCGAAGAAATATTGTTGTGTCTTGTATAATTGGAAGAAGATGGGTTTGTCGCAGGATACCATCAGAATGTTGAAAAGGTGTAACAAAAAGCTTGGCATGACCGACATATCAAGAATAAGCAATTTTGGGTTGGAGATCTTGTTCTTCTATATGAAAACAAGTTTCTAAAGCATCCTAGCAAGATTAGGACACATTAATTATTGGGCGGATTAATTTCTTATTAAAACAATCAATTCATAACATAAATTATCAATCCAGGGTAATGTATAATATTTCAAGGTAATCATGGTGCAATATATGCAAGAAACAATTTCCTCGCTAACATTGGTTATCTAATATGTGTTGCAGCAAAGTAAATCACAAAACATAAATTTAAATTTCAGAAGTAAATACTAAAACTAATTCACACTGTATGGAAAAATAAATTCACACCCTCTTGCATAATTGAAACACACTCACACTTGCAAAAAATGAATTAACACTCACACTATGGTTGCAACCATGATAATCTATGAATCTAACACACTTTCATAAATAAAGAAACTTGAATTAAAATTAATTCTACAAAAATAAATGAATCAAAGTAAAATACATCGTATTCTAAGAAATAAGAAGAAGTTAGCCTAATTACAAATTAGAGAAACCAAGAATTGCAATCTACATTAATAAAAGAGAAAAATTAAAGACTACAATATAAATTATAAAAGAGATTGGAAGAAATGTAATTCTTATTCCATCATAATTGGACTTGTTTCTCTAAGAGTCCTCCCCTTGGAATGGAGAAAGAACTCTTATTTATACATGATTTTTCCATAACAAATAATAAATGAAGATCCAAAATATCCTCACCAAATTACTAATAATTGGGATCTCAAAATAAACTCAAAGCTAATCCCAAACCTTTTGCTAACCTTCATGTTGTTTAGGATGCCGTTGAAGTTAAATTCGAATTTAGAGATGTGAGCCATCATAACATGTCCAAAAATCATACCAAGTGACTCCTAATAGAATTTAACTTGTTTGGTCCATGATATATTACATCATGGTCTTCAAATCTTTGTAAATAAACCAAATATGCACTCTCATCCAACACCAACCTATCTCTTTTATCTTCAAATAATTTAACATCATAATTTGAGACATGTAAGAATAATAGAAATAATGGATTTATAAAAAATCAATCACCCCTAATGAAAATGTTCCTCCATGGTGGCTTCGTGGAGTAGCAGCAACAGTAACAACAGTAGTAATGACTTGATAATCCATCATATAAAAAATATCAAGTATCCACTTTTGTTGATCTTCAACCATATGAGTTGCGACAAATATCCTAGAGTAACAGCAACTGGCATGGAGTTGGTTCTGTATAAATCATCAAACTCATATATGTTTCAAAGATAAGTGCAAAATATGTTATTTTTCCAATATTTAATCATAATTCACATGAAATGCAAATGGAAACCACCTTAGGTATAAATCTCACAAATAAGCATAAAAATGGATTAATAAGCATTAATAAATGGCCATGGGAATGCAAGAAGGGATTAAAAGTAGGGAAAATGTAGTGTAAAATAGGGACATTTCCACGGCCCAACACAACCTCAAAATTGAATATCGTGCATGCCCTCATGCAACCCAATATCTTGGTGTCAACCAAGCTGTAAGGGATCTCATTCTTCAATGCACACTAACCAAAAACTATTTCTGTAATGCTTATATTCTTGTCCAATTGATAATACTGAGAGCCTTGAAATCTCTTCAAAAACAATGGTTGTTGCACTTATCGTGAAAGGACACTCTTAAAACATGTCATCATTAGCAAACCAAGAACACCACAAGTAATAATTTCGCAATAAAAGGTCATGTAGATCATCATATAAATCATATCCTTAGTTTTGATAGCCAACAGAATTCTAAAATCATTTCTCAAGTAATGTTGAAACATTTTTAAAACATTGTTTAACAATGTTGAAACATTGTTAAAACATTGCTGAAATAGTGTTGAAACACTTCTGAAATGCCACATTTTCTCACAAAGTACAAAGTGGATTTTGTTGAAATTTTGTAAGCATATTTATACTAATCACATGCTTCACCATACCAAAAACCACATCAAACCAGCATACCAATTTCAATATATAAGCAAATAAGTCACTACATGTATATATCAACAAATTTTGCAAGTTTATCAACAGTTGTTTCAACAACCTTCCTGAACCAATTTCTCACACACTACAAACTGGATTTGGCTGAAATTTTGCAAGAAATTTTCTATTATCCCAATATATCTCCACACCAAAAATCAGAGAAATCCACATCATTTATTTCAAGAAAATTGTAAAATGGTTGTAGGTGATGATGTCCATTTTCTCGAAAACCGTGCACTGGATTGAGATGAAAATTTCTAAGTTTGTTATTCCTAATGGAATGCTTCTCCTTTAAAAATTTGAAAAGAATGAATTTACCATTTTCAATATATCTTGAATCAATTTCAGAATTTTTGTATTAGAAAATGTGAATAAATAGGAAAAGGAATGCAAGGATGTGTAAATACCATGAAGTGCAGAGCAGTCCATCTCCCCCAAAAACCTTTTGTTCAAAATATTACTGATATGACATTATAGATTATTCAAAATGCTTCCAAGTGATAGTCAAAACACAAGGAAAATAGGAGTTCTTCAACACTACTGAAAATAATTTTTTCAATACAAATGCTTTGCCAAACCACTAGATCATTGTTGCCTTCAATTTGTTGGTCTAAGTGCATTTCCTGTTGTAGGAATGCTAGTTATAATTTACCCAAAATAAAAATTAACATATAGTTCCATGAATTTTGTAATGTCCCAACTCTATTATGGATATCTGAACACTAACTAATTTTACAAATTAAATTAAATTTCTGATATTTGAATTAAATCCACTCAGAGCACATTCAGACTAGGCAAATAAAGGTTTCTTGATAGGAAAATTTGCAGACAAGGGATTAGGTAGTGGGAAGAAAAACAAGAGTGAGTTCAGAAAATTTAATTCCTTTCTCCTAACACATTTATATCAGGGAATTAATTTTTTACAATCCTCTTCGCAGAAACATATTCCCACGCTTATGGGTCACCCAACCATGAAACTGGGGAAATTCCTTCCGTTCTTCCGACCAGTGGATTTGGGAAAATGGAAGAGGTGTTATAATTAATTCCTAAAGAATAAAAAATATTATTTGGAATATTTTCTGACATATCTAGAGTTTTCTAGAGGGTTTGGGGAAGAATTGGCAATTTCAGGCAATTTTGGCCCAGTGAGACCCTGCGCAATGGAGGATTCCAAATAAAAGTATGGCACAAATTAAAATATGATATGGAGTTATGTATGGGAAGGTGAGTCTTTCAGTGACCCACAATAACTTACAGAGTTGGATTTTATTGCACAGAAATCATTTTACAGCAGAAATGGTAAAACTAGTTATTTAAAACTAGCATTCTAGATAGGGTACAAAATAAAGCAGATAATTTGTAGAAGAATGTATTATGTACTTTATGTTAAGTATAAAATATATTAATAACACTTCATTTAACATATAAAATCCCTCAAATCATTCCCACAACCTTTATTATTCCTTATTGCACTCAGATTCATCAAATTCCCCCATTACAATGATAAACAAGCTTATTAGGTGAAACTGAGAATGTAAAATTTCAGGGACATAGTTATTTCGACCTGATAAATATAAATCACATATTTATATGCTGTTATACATCATAAATAATATTATATACTTACCATTACATAATTAGTCTCCAAAAATTGTGGGCAGGAGGCCCAGAACATGACTAGAAAAGGGTTGAGAGCGTAGGTGAAGCATGGGCTTCACTGGATCTCGACCTGAACATGATGGAGGCTGAAAAATATTTCTGAAATTACTTCAATGGATGATCCTCAATTTATCCATACCTGCAAATAGAAGAGAATAGGACTGAATGTGTGGGGAAGGGAAGGCTTTGGGATCATCTCCCAAGTGTCTGAGGCTCATCACTCAGAAAAGCATGCTCACATAAGAATATATCAAGGAACACATAAACCAAACTGAGCCAATGGGGTCAAATTTTCCTTTAATATCATCCTGGGTGACATGTTTAGCAAGTGGAGGACAATGGTGACCTGTGAGAGCAAGTTAGCCACCTATCTTGCCCTAACCCTAGCCACATAAATTCCCTCCTTGGGAAATTTGGAATGTAGAACCATGTGGAAATGTTTCCATGTCTATCTCATCCCTCTAATTTATTAACTGCACCCTCCTTAGTCAAATATTTTTTTCTTTTGTTCGTGACATCTTTCTGCTTTTCCGTGCTTTTGAGATTGAGTCTGCATAAGGAAACTGTGCTCTTAGTTTCCAAAACTTTCCTGGTTTTGTTCTTACAGATTTTTTGAGTTCTCAAAGAGGTGACTGCACCCTCCTTTGCAAAAATTTCCTACTTTTTTTCTGGCTGCTTTTCTGTTGCTTTTAGGCACTTTCCCCTTTTCCTCTCTTGCTGCTTTTGTCATAGAGTCTCCTCTTTTTCTACCTTGGAAAGTTGACTTTCCCAATGA
The DNA here is from genome assembly GCA_001517045.1 of Pseudotsuga menziesii. NCBI lineage: Eukaryota > Viridiplantae > Streptophyta > Pinopsida > Pinales > Pinaceae > Pseudotsuga > Pseudotsuga menziesii. The sequence continues at coordinate 307,142 of LPNX010363594.1, read as the reverse complement.
GCCCCCCTTGACATGGAAATATTATTTCCACCTCATTATATTTCATAACCAATAATAATGAAGAATAAAAATTAAATACATGCCTCAATAATAATTAATTTAGCAAAATTTCCCCTAGGCTAATTAATCAATGCCTCATAAATAATTTTTGGACAAAATTCCCTAGGTGAGGTAATTGATGAATCTTTGACCCCCCAATGTGTTGAGCATGGTCAACACTTTTATGTCCAAAAATATGGGTACATGACCATCCTCCCCTCCCAAATATGCTTGTCCTCAAGCACAAGCACTCTAGAGTGCTGCAAATTTGTCCATCATGTAGGAGAACTAGAGCATGAATCCATGTGCAAAAAGGTTGACTTGCTCCATCAAGCCAGCATGTAAATTTTCTCCAAAACAAGCAATGTCAGGGTCTCATTTCTTGCATTGCACCCCCTTCAGTGAGAATTCCTTCCCATGCCACTTATCACACAAAATTATGCTTGGATCCCATTTCCTCAACTGTGAGTATCCAAACATTAGAATCCACCATAAAAATTTATCATCACAGGAAATGAAATTCATGATGTGGAAATCATAACACTGTACTAAAAATTGGAAATTCTTAATGCAAAATTCGAAATCTATGATATTTCCCCACCCAACATTAATTTCTTCATGTTCTTGATGCACATCATCATTGAGTCTCACAATGATATTGCTACAATGACATAGGTGTGAGTCCCATGTCCAAAGACAATTCTGGGAATCCTCCACAACCATAGATTCTAAAATTGCTCAGAATAAGACGATGCATCATTATTTTCTCCAAGAATGCAAGCACGAAATACAAATAAGTGTCCTCTCATCCAACTTGAGAAGGTATTGACACTCCTTCCAAAAGGTCCATGTGAACACTTCCAATGGATCAACTCTCTACCACTGGTCAAAGGATGCAACCATCTAACCAACTATGTGGATTTACTCCACAAATACCACCTTATGAAAGATATTTTCCTCAATAAATTCTCTTGGAAGTTTTCTTTCTTATATGCCTTCCATTGATCATGTGCAGAAATGTTTCTGCAAGAAGACTCCATGTGTGACATGTAATCTTCCACCCAATCCACATGTGGCTGAATGGAATCAAGTGAAAGAAATATATGCCTATGTTTCTGATGGGAGGGTGATGGTGCATTCCTCAAGTCATCATGAACACCTACGAAAGCCTCCATCTCTTCCTGTTGCACCAACAAGGAAAATTCCTTCTCCCAATTTTCATTCTCACTTTATGAGGTTGAAATACAAGTGTGGGTATAAATTTGAATTAGATCTCTGCAATACTTATCCACCCAACTTATGGCTTCCCCATATTCATCCTCATCTAACTCTCCCATTTGGAAGAGATTCTTTCTAGAAAACAATTCCTATTTTTTTATGGAAAAGACCAAGTGCTTGGTTCTCATCGAACTTGTCTACACAATCCTCAAGCACAAAAAAATCAGAATGCACCTCATGTGCATGTGTATGGAAGGTATCCAATGGCTGCAAATTAAATCTTTGTGGCTTCCCACATGTCAAGGAAATTTTAGTCACAACAACAAAAAAATTATTGCAGAAAATAAATTCTTCACCTCCCACATTCTTCACTCCAAAGGTGTCTCTATCCACCCAATCAATGGATGAATAAGGAATTTTATTTGTCGATCCATAAGGAATTTGATAAGCTCTCATTTTGGTAGATAATAATACTTCATCTTTCCTCTCAACCTCAATGAGTGCTTGGCCAATATTTTCTTCCCCATAGCTTTTCACAAGCACCTGCAAATATGATCCTTCCTCATGGTTGTCCTCCACATGAGGTTCATCCATTATACCTAAAACATTTCCTTTTCTGCAGGATGAAAGTTGTGACACCTTCAACTCCTTTTTAAGTTGACAGATCTGCAACTTGGAATCTTGAAGGGATCTTTGTGTGCTCTTCAATCAGACATTGGTGATCTCCAACTTATTAGTGAGCCTTTCAAATTCTTCTTCCTCCTTCTTGAGTGCATTGTGGTACATCTCATCCACCATGAAGACATAATATCTATTAGATAGTAAGTTCACATAGATCTCCTTCATATTGGTCATTCCTTCTTTCAGTGCTATGCACTCCTCCAGAAAGGTTTCTCCTTCCATCTCTCCTCCAGAAGCTTTCCAACAACATCTTGCTACTAAGACATTGATGTCAGCAAGGTTGTTCATGGCTTCCATAAACTTTTCTCTATCCTCCTTAAGTAGTCCACTTAGATGATGTGGCTCACAAAGAAGATCCTCCACCAATTTTTCTTCCTCTAACAACTAACATATAATACTACTTTTCTTCTAGCATGGATCCACAACACAAAACTCATTCTCATCATACAAGTTAGCCTTTGAATTTTCTGCAAAATCACTTCCATTGTGTGAAGTGGAGGGCATATCTAAAGGATGGAATGACATGTGATCTATAAAAAAATAAGAAATCATCTCATGGCTTGGCATTTCAGCTTTATAATGTTACAAGAGAGTCCAAAATTATGAACTGTGTCCATCCCTTGGAATTAGATTTTTCTCCTTCAATTTTCCTAGTTCACACTCGGCTAATGGGGGCTTATCTTCTACTTCATTGGGAAGTTTAGATGATATATTCATATATGATATATTTTATTCTTTTGGATATGCTACAAAATATCGCTCATTACCATTGACAACATCATCCTCCTTTGCAATGGTTTTGTGATCACCAACAGAAAAACTAGGAGTAATTTCATCTCCCTCACAATTGTCCTTCATCTTGCAGTCCTTAGATGCACATGAAGACTTTTTATTCTCCAAAGGATCATATGGTTGTAGGATAACATGGATTCTTTGATAATCAGAACCTTCATCATACATTTTCTTCATTTTATCCTCTCCTTGTAAAGATACTTTGGTGGCCTGCTCCTCCACCAAATTTTGTGGTTCACACCTAAGCGGTGTGGCCTTGTTTTCTTCTTCATTATGTGGCTCGGAAGGTGACTGTAAATATGATTTGTGTACCTATTTTGGATATGATAAAAAATATGTATCACCACCCATTCATGATCCAACACCTTGAGTAGTGATCTGGAGAAAACCCACCCAAAAACTTGAAGTGCCTTCATCTTCAACTCCTTCAGCTATGCAACCACCTTATGGTGATTTTCACTTCACCTCATGGATATTTTATTTTCCTTGATCTCTTGAAGGAATAAGTGAATTATGTCCATTTTCCATGATTAGAATGGATTTGGGACCTCATCCTCCTCTTCATCCTTCCAATATATATATTTTGGACCAACATTCCCTTCTTATTTTTCCTCATCAATACTTCCATTAGAAGCTCTACATGTTTCTTCCTCTAGAAGGTTTATGACCTTATCATTTGAAGGGTGGTTTGTCAGTGGCTCTTGCTTCTCCAAGAAATTTGATGAAACTTTAATCTCTATAATATTACTCATGTTACCACTTTTGTAATATCTACTAGGAGAACACCCAAACAATCTCATAATGCTTGGACCAACATATATTTTTGTTGCATCTTCCTTTTTGGCTTCTCTTTATTCTTCCTTACTCACATAGTTGGAACAACTTGGCTCCTCTATGGATGATTTTATTCTCTTCAAAGAATGATCATCCACATCCTTGGGCTCAAATCCAAATCCTAAATAATAATAATCTTTGAAAGGAATGAAATTACAAATCTCTTCCCCCAAGGCAAGATACTCTTTGTTGTGGTGGGTCAAGTTTTCACTTGCATCTATCATCTTTGCTAAATTCTTCTTAGGATTAGCCATTGGTGGTTCAACCATCATGTATTCATACTCATTATTTTCACAAAAGAAACCATCCTGGTCTCTTGAAATTTGAAATCTATCATTAACATAAATCACCTCTTATTCTTCAACAAACTGATCAAAGTCACCATCTTCAACTACCAGTACAATCCTCATGGTTTCAACTTGAATTGTTGATCTGCAAAAAAAATTCAATAAGAGATTACTTTCCACAAGGGTGGAGTAAAGTGATCTGATACCACTGTAATGTCCCAATTCTAGTATCCAGACCTGGACACTAACTAATTCTGCAAATTAAATTAAATTTATGATATTTGATTTAAATCCACTCAGAGAACATTCAGACTAGGAAAATAAAGGTTTCTTGATGGGAAAATTTGCAGAAAAGGGAGTAGGAAGTGGGATGAAAAAAAAGAGTGAGTTCAGAACATTGAATTCCTTTCCCCTAACAAATTTATATCGGGGACCATTCTGGTTTCAGAATCCGTTCTACAGAAATATACTCCCATGCTTCTGGGTCACCCAACCGTGAAACCAGGGAAATTCCTTCCGTTCTTCCAACCAGTGGATTGGGGGGAAATGAAGAGGTTTTATCAGGAATTCATACAAAATAAAATATGATTTGGAATATTTTTTTACATATCTGGAGTTGTCTGGAGGATTTAGGGAAGAATTGGCAATTTCAAGCAGTTTTGGCCAAGTGAGACCCTGTGTAATGGAGGATTCCAAATGATAGTACGTACCCAACTAAAAACTAATATGGAGTTATTTATGATAATTTTGGTATGTAATTGACCCGTATGAACTTACATATTTTCATTTTAGTGTACATAACTCATTTTACAGTAGAAATGGTAAAACTAGTTATTTAAAACTAGCATCGTATCTAGGGTACAAAATAAGGTAGATAATTCATAGCAAAATGCTTCTTGTACTATATATGAAGTATAAAAGAGATTAATAAGACTTAAATTAACATATTAAATAACTCAAATAATTCCCACAACCTTGCTTATTCCTTATTGCACTCAAATTCATCAAATTCTTCCATTACAATGATAAACAAGCTTTTTAGGTGAAACTAAGAAGGTAAGATTTCAAGGAAAGATTTATTTAGACCTGATAAATATAAATCACAAATTTATATGCTGTTATACATCATAAATAATATGATATACTTACCATTACATAAGGAGACTCCAAAAATGGTGGGCGGGAGGCCCAGAACATGACCAGAAAAGGGTTGAGAGCATAGGTGAAGCATGGGATTCACTAGAGATCAACCTGAACATGATGGAGGCTGAAAAATATGTCTAATAGGAATTCAATGGCTGAAACTCAAGCACTCCATACCTGAAAATAGAAGATAATGGGACTAAAGGAGTGGGAAAGGGGAGGCTTGGGGCTCATCTCCCAAGTGTATGAGGCTCATCGCTCAGAAAGGAAAGCTCACATAAGCATATATCAATAAAAAAATCAACCAAAATGAGTCAATGGGGTTGAATTGTCCTTTAATAGCATCCTGGGTGACCTATTTAGCAATTGGAGGCCAATGGTGACCCGTGAGAGATAGTCAACCACCTAGAAGCCCTAACCCTAGCCACATAAGCTCCCTCCATGGGAAATTTGGAATGTAGGACCATGTGGAAATGTTTCCATGTCCAACTCATCCCTGTTATTTAATAACTGTGCCCTCCTTAGTCAAATAGTTGTTTCTTTTGTTCATGACATCTTTTTATTTTTCCCTGCTTTTGAGACTGGATCTCCATAAGAAAATTGTGATCTCCTTTTCAAAAACTTTCATTCTTTTGTGATTACATATTTTTTTAGTTTTGTAACAGTAAATTTTTCCCTCCTTTGCAAAACTTTCTGTATTTTGTCTCTGGATTCTTTTCTATTGCTTTTAGGCACTTTCCCCTTTTCCTCTCTGACTGCTTTTGTCATAGAGTTTCCTTTTTTTCTACCTTGGGAATTTGACTTGCCCAATACGCCCCCCGTGACATGGAAATATTATTTCCACCTCATTAAATTGCATAATTAATAATAATGAAGAATAAAAATTAAATGCATGCCTCAATAATAACTTTTTTATTAAAATTTCCCCTAGGCTAATTAATTAATTCCTCATAGATATTTTTGGACAAAATTCCCTAGGTGAGGTAATTAATGAATCTTTGAGCCCCCAATGTGTTGGGCATGGTCAACACTTTTATGTCCAAAAATATGGTGACATGACAAATTTCTATGTGTCTATGTAAATATTTGGAACAAGTGCTGGTAAAAGTGCTACCACAAGACTTCCACTAATTTTCACCAAATCATTCATGTTGGAGACTTTAAAGGTATGATATTAGGCTGCTTGAAAATCACAGGATACACTACTATTGCATACACTCCATATTTGTTCACATATTCAACCCAAACTTCAATTCTAAGGCATGGAAGCACATCGTTGGTCTCTTGAAGTTGACTATGAATAATCAATAATGTAAATACCATATCAGTTGCTTTTCTTGGCACCATGGCTGCCAAAGATGTAAATGACTATAAAGTAGTAATGAGTTGTCCAATATCAAGTTTTCCAAGCATGAAATAACACTTATCTCACTCAACCCCATGCAATAAAACTCCTTGAATTCAAAACATGCTTTTAAATATGGTTTAATTTACCGTTGTTACAATTATTTATATCTTGAACATTCATATTCACTAGAAACTTATTTACATCTATTCAAGAATCCCCTTCATTAGACCATTTTATGTGTGTTATAATGGTTATAAGTAGTTTCAACTATAAATCATTAATGAAGAGTGTATAAATATACTTGATCCTCAAATACTATCAATGCCACAACCCATCAAATTCCTTATAGCATTCACGTGATATAACCTTCCAAGGATCCAAGAAAAACAACTTTTGAAGATGTAAAGTAAAATATTCACCAATAAACCATGAAAACAAATCAACAAAATCATACCTCCATTTTCCACCTTGCTTGTATGCTAGTGGGTTCTCATGTAGGAATGGATTCTACAACAACTTATTTTTCTATAGGTTATTATGGAGCCTATTACTATCTTTCAGTAGTGGCCTTGACTTGTGAATGTGTATCAAATTCTCTCCTTATTATTGGTTCTTGTGTGGCAGCAGCAGATATTTCTATCCCCATAGCTTCTTTAGCTTATCCATATCTCCTTCATACTATTGGTTCTTGTGTAGCAGCAATAGGGTTTCCTTGATATAATTTCTTTCATTCCTCTCTCATTGCTAGTTCTTATGTGGAAGCAACACATTCCTTTATTCCAATGGTTTACTATGATTTTCCATGTGCATAAAGTGCTTCTTTTCTTTTCTTAGTGTTGGTTCTTGTGTGACAGCAGTAAGACTTCCTATTGTTCGTTATTGTGTGACAACAATAAGGTAACCTTTGATCCTTTTCATGCTTGGAAAGATTGGTAGGTGTGGAATGGACTTGAGGATCAAAGTAGAGATAAGATGGCATGGTTCAAAGGAAGGAATGAAGGATTTAGATTGAATGGATGATGTAAGTGTGATTATAGATGATGGTGTTCCCCTCCAAAACAAAAGGCTTTTTGTACAATTTGAAAATAAGGTTCCTTAAAATCATCCTTGAAGCTGGTTTTCAAACAAGATTTGTATGACTGTGCGCAAAGGGTTTTCACAATAAAAATTCTATTATTCCTGAGGAATACCTGCTAGCAATATCGTTTTCAAGCATTCCAAGGTGTAGTGACGCATGAGACAGGTTTTCACAATAAACTTTTATTTCAAACTAGGGTAATAAAAAGGGGAAACTTAGCATTGTTAGTGAACCAAGATGTCTTTATGGTATGGATTAAGGGTGTGTGGAGTAGGAAGGCATGGAAGTGGAGGAGTGGAGGTTGAAATCGATCTAAATGTAGTGGTTATATGAATGAAATTCTAGTGAATTTCATTGGCTTTTAGAGATAACCACATAAGCAAATGATATTTTCCGCATGCATATATATTGAAATGGGAAAAAGGAAATGAGTATTCATACCATAGTGTTGGTGAATGAGCTTGATAATCTTGAGGTCTTCTTGAAGGATTTGGTAGCACTAGGATGGTGATATAACAATGGGACTTTAATTATGAAACATTGGTCTTCATATGCTCTACACATCAATTCTTCAAGAGGTCTTTGGTATGTGTACAATCCAAGGAAAAATATTCTTTTGGATAGGAAACAACAAGAACATATTGAATCTTGAATATCTGAAGGGTATTCCCATATGGTATGAAATTATGTCTTCAAGAATTACTTGTGCATGTATTGACCTTCTTTGATCCTCTGAGGACTTGCAAAAAAAAATCACTTACCTGTTAATAAAACATGAGATCACGGAAGAAGAGAGTTGTGCATTCTCTCTTCGTCCAATACTTATGCCAAAAAACAACAAGCAGTGCTTATTAAAAAAAACCATCATAAATTTAGCTAGTATCATTGAGTTAATTGAAGATCGCTCTACTAGGTTTTTTTTTTTGCTACGGTTTCATCATAATCATTGCAAGAGGCGGTGTGCTAAAACCTCCCCCTCCTCCCCCTTGTGCAGATGTCGAAGCCTTCAGGAGGATTATCTCTACCTAGGGCATAAAAATGGTCATCGCTTTGCCTCCCAATTTTATGAAAAAGTTGGACAAGGTCCCGATCATTGCACTACCTCCGGATCAACCGATGCAAGTAGAAGTGTTGCTAGAAAATCAGTATTTAGTTGAACATTTCACAGGCCTTTAGCCTTCTCCGAGAACAACAAAAAACTGGATTCAAAAAAATTGGCACCCATTGATCTCTAATAGTGTAACTTGCGATGTTGTTGGTCGAGGGTTTTCCCCATTTGAATTCATCTCTAAAGAAGACCGAGATATGATTTTTTGAAAATGCACATTACTTCATGGGACCTCAATGTCTTTATCTAAATATATGGACCCCCAACTTCAATCCTACTGTGGACGTTCCCAAAGAAATTCTGGTGTGGGTTCAATTACCCAATCTATCGATCCATTGTTGGACTCCCTCCTCCATGCAAACTATTGGAAATGGTTTAGGTAAGTATATTGACAAAAAAAACACAAAAGATCAGTATTATTATGTTAGAATTTGTGTATAAGTTGATTTGGAATCCGTACTACCAGAAGCAATCAAGCTAACTATAGGATATTCAAAATACTATTGAAAATTGGATTATGAATAGTTGTCAAGTGTATACACTACCATGACTATAGGAATTTTTAGAAGAACTGCCCAAAAATCCCTCCAATTCAAATATAAAATGAAAATGAAGAAGGTTGGAAACAAGAAAAATGGTTGAAGAAAAACCCTAGACCCATATTTAGAAGAGAGGGGAGAAACCCTAACCCCACACCTGTTAAAAAGGAAGGGTCAACAAAAAATATCTAGATCGAAATAAAAAACAACTTCTTTGTGTTGGAAGGCTTAAAAAAATATTAAACTCAATTGAAGAAGTATCAGCAAGGCCCTGCTGACCTAAAAATTTGAGGGCAAAAGAAAAGGGAACTCCTAATAATACCCCACACCAGCAAAAAATGTCGATCACCGAAGTAACTTCTTAGAGTGGAACAGAGGAAGAATTGTCTGAAGAGGAGGAAGGAGAAGTAGGATCATCTCAAAATTATACAAAAATTGTAAGAAGAGGAAGGAAATTAGAAAAGGAATGGAGAGAGGAAGCCACCAATAGAGATAAGTTGCAAAGGTCCCAAGCAATGATAGAAGGAATGCTTAATCCTAGAACTACATGGAAAAAGGTCAGGTCTCCATAGGTTCCTATTATTAGATTTCTCTGTGGGGACATGTATACAGCCTAATCTAACATTTACTACAGGGAGGTGAATCCTGATCGACAGAATATATGCAATAATTGAAAGCTTCCTAAAATTTCTAAGTCTTTTCAAAGAGGAAAGAGGAGAGGAAGAAAGGATATTACCTCTTGAAGTGTGTCGTTTGTGGAAGATCCCTATTATTGAGCATCCATGGCCTTTAGGCCTCCATTCATAGCCATACTACTATTTCGTTACCTCTAGCATTTGGAAACCTTTAGACAAACTTGAAATCTACATACCAAACATTGACAAAAACATATGAAAATACATAGATTCAATCACAACATTTAACTTGAATTGCATCATCTTAAAAACAGGAGGAAAGTGATTACAACCCAATAATAGGTGAGTCCCTTTCTCCTTTTCTCTAAACCATCCTTATCCATAAAAGCTAATTATCACCAAAACTCTTGATATAAAAAATATTATATCTAGCCTCCAAATCTAGTAGCATGCCTTTGCTTTTCTTACTTGTCTTTTATAATTCGCCTCATATGCCTTCCTTTTATAGGATTGGGCTTTGAGGATCCAATATCTTAACCATGAAGGTGGGATTAGTATTTTTGAACTTTTTTAATTGTTTCCTTCAAAAAACTCACTTTCCTTAGCTTTTAGGCATTTCAACTTGATTTTCAGTATTTCTAGGACAATTAATACCCATTTTAGGTATTTTTTCCACTGTGTGAGTTATAGGAGTTGGGTTTTGGCCCTTTATTGGACATGGACTTGGCCTCCCTAGAGATACCTTGTATTCAAATATTTCTTCCTTTGTGGAAGAAATGGTCAAATCAGAGATTGAAGCTCTCAATTATTCCATAACTCTGATCTTCATGTTGTGGGAAAAATAGAAATATGTTTTCAGACCAACACTCTCAAGGGTGTTAATTTTATTGTTAATAGATGCCCCCTAATGTGTGAGGCCCAAAGCTATGTTGAGGGCCAAAATACATTGATTTCTCTTTCATTCTAATACTTTTTAGTGATCAAGGAATGATGGAAAATGATGGTTTATGAACGCATGAGTTGGAGAAACGCATGCATGTCCAACAAGGAAATTTCCATAAAAATACAATATCTTCTTGAGGTGGGTATACCCATGCTCAGTAGTAAACAATCATGGCCATGAACAATACACAGTGGATCCATGTCAAAAGTAAATTCTGTAAAAATGTACAAGTGCACATTTGATGAGTGCAACATATCTAGGTCTTCATGGTACTTTGACATGGTATTTTAATCTTGCGCAACTCGGTTAGTGTGTCGATGAGTAATAAAAATGTATTTCCCAAGGTATTCAATACAAACCAATGATAGTATGAGTTTATATCATGTGAATAAATGAGCTTATGTAGAGCATAATTAAACACCATCTGATTACCGTTCATTGATGTATACTGTTAATAGATATGAGGAGCCCCATTGATAATGATGATGGAATCCAAGGTACTCGAGTACAAACTAACAAGTGTGAATGGATGTTTTGATGTTGAAAACTTGTAGAGTCAAACAATTAGGGGTCATTGATGTATACCCATTTTCATTTGTGAGGAAACCTACCACTAATGAGTGTAAGATCCAAGTTAGTCACTGGGGTTCCTAAATCCATTTCCTAGATGATGATTTGGCGGCGATAGGAGCAAATCTGTCAAAATGAGGGGATTGATGCATCCCACATCAACTGACACAAAACTGAAATCAATAGGATGATATAATTTTTAGATATGCGAGACCCAACACTATATTCTGAAACAAGGAAGGTCAACATGATTGCACATGGATATTTGAGGAATGGTCGACATTGTTTTGACTTCATTTGAACACATAACACGACGTAGAATGGAAACTTGGCAACATAAGACTCGAGTAACCAACCATTGTTAAATTCGTCAATTCCAGATGGATTAATGAAATATCCATAGATGACAAGAAGGATAACCTATCATTGGAGATCTGCTCAAATTACTAGTACCTTCCTAAGGAAAATTTAAATGGTGTACTAACAGCGGATACAAAATTATGTTCCATGTTCAAGGGTGACTATTACTCATTGTTTCCTTTGTCTCAAATATTCAATATGAAACGATTCAATTTTCCCCTTTTTTATTTTTTTGTTTTTTAATTTTTAGTACTTTTTCCATTTATTAACTTAAAAAAAGAATAAAGAATGCTATGGTACATGGGAGGGAATGAGTGTTGCATGGGTGTACTCAGTTTTTCAAGTGCATGGGTCAATCCAAGGAAAAGATACATATTGCAAACAAGGGTTGAGCTATTTGTGCACACTCTTACGGATGTTCCCTCCATTAGTTGGCTATCTTAAGTAGGATTATGTGTCGATGGATGGTGAAATAGAACCAAGTAACTGCGGTTATCCAATTTGATGCAATGAACAAGTAGAAAGGGGGAAATTTGGTTTACTTCATGCAAATTATTGCAAAAAATACCAAAATCATAAATCACAATGAATCATGGTCCATCAACTACTTGAATCAAATAGTTGTCGCATGTATAGGTAAACTTAAACAAAAGAAATGGTTTATAGGAATTTTGAGAAAAAAGTGACTGCAAAGGCATATATGGAACATCAACAATAAGCATTGAAGCAGTAAGCACAAATGTTCATGCAGATATTTTAATGCATGCTTATGTAAACTAACACAAAATAGGGATCCCATTAGGAAATGGTCAAAACTGTATAGAAGAGAAGTATGCGGTCTCAAACTCCAAGTCATGATGGGACTAATTGGGCTCCTAGACCTATGAGAATAACTCGGCATGGGAACCATAATGGAAATGGGGTGCTGACTAAGGTGTCCCATGTTCAATAGGATCTTTTGTTGGAATGGTGGAAAATATAGATATGATGGGATGACCCACCAATTTCCAACATGTTCGACCCTATGGCAAGTTTGGGTTGCAAAAGGTCCAAATGCATGTTCATAGAGGGATAACCTAAACCTGTACGCATGCTTCCAAATATACCTCATAATATCAAGGAACATACAAAGTATTCTCCTATACTTGGGTGGATTTAACCCAAATATGCTCCTATTGGCCCCACAAAAGATGTCCTTAGGTGGTTACAACCAAATGTTTATGAATTCAATGATAGTTTCATTTAATGATTAAATTAAGTCCAAGAAATCAAGTGATATGGGAGATCACATAGCCAAAATGGCCCCAATAACTAGACTATATTCCTCCATCAAGGAAATATTTAGATCCAAATCTACCAAATCCATTTCAATTTCTTGGTATGATACTTCTACAGCAAATAAGGGTTGCGGGATCATAAATTCTCCCATGAGGGAATCATTTTTTAACGATCCTACCCTAATTTCTCGAACCTTCTTTAGAGAATCCCTAATAAAAAGAACATTTGATCAGATGTCAGTTTCAAGCATGCAGTAATCTAATTGGTCAATCATGACAATATTCCCCTAATGAGGGAACTGAATCACTCGGGACTCTGAAGACACTATAGCCATTATTGCATGTATCCAACTATGTTCTAATTGAAAATTGTAATCTATAGGCGCATATACTACCTCAAAATCCACTGTGACTATTTTTCCACCCCATTAAATATGGAGGGATACAATGAGTCCGTGAGGAGAGAACGAATGTCATTCTCTCTTCACACACTCATTGTATCCTGCCCTATTGAAAATGGTGGAAAAATAGTCACAGTGGATGTTCAGGTAGTAGATATGCCTATAGATTACAATTTTCTATTATGATGAAGTTGGATACATGCAATGATGGCTATAGTGTCTTCAGATTTGTCACATCCCCATACCCCATAATGCGGATAAATTAAAAAATTTGCTTCAAGAACTCTTGTTCTCTTTTCAAACACTGGGAGTGGATGTTAAATCACTCTACCACATTCATTTTTGGGCTTAAGAACACTTGTACATTTTTGTAACAGTTGTTCCTCCCTTCATAGATCCCTTCTATGACCAAAACGAACATTTCTGAACTAGACCTATCTTTCTGCAACTTGCGTTCTGCACCTCGCTTTCCACACTTCCTATTGATGTAATTGTAAATTCGGAATGTATTCACTTGTATATCTTATGTATTGTACCCCAATGTTTATTCCAGGAAGTGTTCGTAATGTAAATGAGTCATTTCATGCCCCAATGTTTCGATCAGGAGTTTCTATAATGTAAACAAGTCATGTCAAGTCATTGTGGGTAACCCTCTTATTGATCAAGGGTTAAAGTCCCCGCAGTTGTGAGACCCTAGGGTTATTAGACTCTCCTAGTGAAGTCGGCCCTAGTGAGTTATTGTTAAGTAAGGAATTTGTGTAAATAGAGAGTGAGCCTCTCTATTTATCACACACTCACTCACACTCAATTGTAGCACATAGCTGAGGGAGAAGAAGTTGTTGGGGCTAGAAAGAAAGAGGTTACTGCTGTCGGGAGATCATCTTACTATTTTGGGGTTTTACTTTTGGTGTTGATTCTATATCTGAGTAAATTGCAGTGTTTTCAACATTTATGGTTTCCCCAAGGAAAAACATTGTGTTCATTGTCTCTTGTGTTTGATTGTTGTGCTTGTTATTCTCTCAGTTAAAAATCCTAATATAATGCTAGCTTAAATGTTAAAAATCTAACATGGTATTAGAGCTAACCTGAGAAGAAGACACTATGCAGCTATGGGAACTAGGGATTCCTACTTTTTGGATATCTCTAAATATATTTTCAGCAAAATAAGGTTGGGTTGAATCTCTTCCCTAGGGCACATCTTTCTGTCGAAGCAGAATATGATTTTGAGCATTTTCAGTTTTTGACCCAACACTGCTACCAATTAGGGCTTTCCACAAAAGTGGAATTTTTAGTGAGCCCATGCCTAGATTGTTATCCTCCTCAAAAATGAAGTTTACAGATCAATATCAAAGCATTTGGTTGGACAGAACTCTGGGAAATTCAAACCCTAATCTGCTCCTAAACTAGCACTGCAGAAATTTAGCTCCAAATCCAGATCCGACATCTTGGCCTACATACGCGACTGTCCAAGAAAGAAACCCACATATGCAGGCCTCTGTACGCGACTGTATGCAAGAGAAACACATGTACAGGTACAAAATTTTCTAATAAAAATAAAATTTCTCAAGGTCTTCAAACACTATGCTAAGCATGAACCAAGACAGGATACCACACACAAACTCAAGGAAAAGACTGGTCAACGGTAAACAAAAATAACCCATAGTAGTCTGGGCTCCCCAGCAAAGTCACCAGTTCTATTGTTTGGGAATAAACACCCTTATAACCGAGGGTCTGGGGTTACCAACGTACTCTTAAAACTTGCAGAAAAACAGCTTTAAAGTACAGAAAGGAAATAGGAAGATATGAAGGACTCACCCGATTAACAACGGTTGATCCAAGCTTTGTCTTCTCCCGCTCTGCTCCTCTCCAAAGCTCTCAGGGATGCACCTCCTTCACCTGCAAAGAGAAAATCCTCCAAATACAATCTTATACATGTATATATGACAAGTTAGATAAACAATATATACATTGCTTAGTCATAAATATTCATCAAACCATGATACATGAAAGATATTCAACATGCATTTGGAATAAGGATTCTCTTTATTAACAATAGTGAATGAGATAAGTGTACAACCCAACGCCTGAAACAAGGACTCCTCTACAACCAAAGGATTCTAAGTTTTGCTGCTCCAAATACTTCTAAAGGTATACCACCAGCATAACTTTGCTCCCCAAGTATGATTGATTAATGCCCTCTCCAAAGCCTCTATTTATACCTAGGAAAATAGAGCAGTTTCAAAGGTTGAGGAGGTTGAGACAATTAATATAGTTCATGTTTAAGGCTTAACAAATCTCCATTAATCGTGTTTATTATTTTTAATGTCGAATGGAGGCATACGTGAGTATTGATACTGGAAACCCATGTATGACACGCAAGTTTCTCTAAGGAAACCCGTGTACAAATCTGTACACGGGATGCAATGACAATACCCACATACCGTACGTGATATGCTATGGAGATAGTCACATATGTATGGTATTTGCTGTGGAAAGAGTCCCATACAGCAATCAACATGTAAAAAGGTAAAAATGGCAAGCTAGGTGGATAGTGAATGCATCTCATGGCATGCCCATCTATAGTGTTTTAGGCAACCTTCAATCCATAAATGTCCTTTTGTGCGTCGACATATGAGATATCAGCACTCGGACGGAGAAGTTCCATTTGGGTTGATAACAAATGCCCTCTAATGTGTGAGGTCGGAGGGAAGCGATGGTCAAAATACATTATAATCTTTATCTTTGGAGAACTCAGAAATCCAATGGAGCAGAGGTAGTACCTGAAACAAATACATAATAATGTCATATACAAAGTCATATCTGAGGATGCTATGTTCAATATACTGGAACACTAGCTCCTTTACAAATGTTTGATTACATCATATAATACAGGTACAAGACCATGTATATTACAAAGGAGGATTGAAGCCACAATATAAAATCATGATGAGTATTCAAAGATCTGGAAGTTGTGTACATAGGTAGAACATAATCTTGTGCAACTTAGTCCATAGATGGGGAACTAAGGTCTTCATAAACAATCCCAAAGAACCAGTACAATCCAAGCCATGTGAATAGATGTAAGTTGAAGTTGAACATGGAGAGGATTCAACAGTTTGTCAATCAATAGGTGATAATTGACAACTGAAGCAAAGGAATTCACTAATGATGAAAGTGAATCCAGAGGTACAAACATCTCTAGGTCTTCGTCATCAGGAAGTGCTGAAGCGAAACCATACTGTGATAAGGAAGGCAATAGATCCTCCAACGGATCACAAGAGTGACTAGGAACTGGGTAAAGTAAGGGAGACAAAAGTGATAACAGATATGACAATGATGGGATCAGGATATAGATCAGACATTGAGTTAAGTCCTTGAATAGTGAGCATGACACAGAGATGACCCAAGGAATCTTTTAAATTTATAGATAGAATAGCTAGACTTATCTATCATGTAGGAGACATGATCAGATTCCCTAGGTAGAACAGACAAGAGGAGGAGTAATTAACTCAAAGTAATAGCTGAACTGAAAGTGAACACTAAGACATGGGTATCGGAAAAGATAGAGAGTGCTATGTTCAAGGATGACATGCTGCCACTAACTGAAAACAAGAGAAAAATTCTTCCTACCTTCCCTGTTAAATTTTAAGGAGTCCAGGAAAGTCAACTCATATCTCTCTTAATTTTTTAACAAGATTGAAGAGAAGAGGGAATATTGCTTGATAGTGTCACCGATTCATGGATTTAATGAGCCTGAACTAGTACATGCTCAGTCGTTTTTTTCACATTTAGAGTGTCTGAAAACTCTAAAGAAGACTCCAGGGAGGTCCTTTTTCATCCAATTTAGTCTCCTAAGGCTAAAAAAGTATAAAACATACCACAGAAGAACTCTCTTAACTTCCGTAGAAGAAAAGGTGAACCTTTTTCGTACTTAGACAAGGAGGTCCGAAAAAGGTTAAATTACCACCTACCCAATGCTCCTTCAAGAAAAACATAAATAGCTTGAGTTTTATGAGTGTGAAGGAAAGCAAGATCACTCGAAAAGATCCATTTGAGTACGAGAAATGGGGCTTACAACAATAAACTCGATGCTTTGTTCTTTAGTGTTTAACGAGCATGACAAAGACATAAAGTGCACTCAGAATATTTTTCATGTTTAGGTCCAAAGCATGAGAAAAAGAAAACTAAGCTCATCCCGAGATTTCCTTTTCCGTTAATTTAGTCCCTTAGGTCCAGAAAAGTGATAAAACTATGCTTGAGAATACTCTTCTCAATTCCATAGAAAAGAGAGTGATCCTTTCTCGTGCTTTTCCGCATGGTCTTAGAAAGAGATAACCTACCACCAATGCAGATGCCCGTTCACATATTATTAATGAGCTTCAATGGACAAGTTAACTCGGTAGTCAAGTCTGTTTTTAAGGAGTCAGACCTGGGCCTAAAGAAAATCCATAAGGGTAGGGAGTCCTATAAAGGGATATCTTGTAAAAAGAGACCATAATGAGGCTTTATTTGGCGTGAAAATTAGCTAAAAGGATTCCCCTATACCTAACACAGCTACAGCATGAGTATCGAAAGACAACATAGGTTCTAAATGGGGATACTCATGACAGGAAGGCCCTATCCATGGAAGAACGATGGTAAAGACAAGGAGCTAATGGTTAACAATACCATAGTCCATGGTTAAAATGTTGATTACTAAGTCTCAAATGGAATTAGTATAGATGCAAAATGCATGTGGAATGACATGAAACCATCCTATATGAGTAAAAAACACTTTAGAATGATTAAAACCTATTACAAGGCCAAAAGCGATGGGATTAGTTTGATAAAATATGAACTATAGGCCAAAAACCCACTTAAGAAATATAATTTCTATAAATAGTTCAAAAAACTAAATAAAACTCACCATTTTTAATTTTAGCCATACGGAGAAAGTTTTTACCTCTACCTTCATTCGATCGATGCGGACAATCCGGTGGACGAAATCCAATTCCGCAAGTGTCAGGTAAGACTAGACCCCAAGCTCTTCATTTTGATCCTAGCAAATTTCAATTTTGAGTCTCAATTTCATATTTTTGAGCACCCTAAAGCAAGGAACGTTGTGTACACAGGTTTACTATAGTAACACTCGCATACACACATTCTGTACGTGGGTTGTCTGAAAGACAGTCGCGTATAGTACGCAACATGTCTAACTAGACAGTCGCGTATGCTGCGTGGAGGGTAAAAAATATATTTAGAGTCAAAATTTTGAAATTTTATATGAAACTAATGCTTCACAATGGTTGATTTGCTAGGTGTGAAGATGGTTCTTGAGTGGAGGCAGCGTGAGCATGAATATTTGAATCAAGAAGCACTCCATGATGCCCCCACTATGAATGTTTTACATTCAAGTGGGTTGTTGAAATTCTTTTGCACATCACCTATGCGGGCCAATGTCCACCTACTAGAGTTCATGATAAACTACTGGGATCATGATTTGGGCATGTTCGACCTTCAAGGTGAGTCCTTGGAGATTACTTCTGAGGATATCTACTTCATTGTTGATCTGTCATGACGAGGAGCTCCAGTCAACTTGGAGGGCACCGACAGAGGCGGTGATCCTCTAAGTGTCCAAAACTATATTGATGTATTCTGCACACCGGGGACCCAAAATAGAGGGAGTTGCATCCCTATTACACATATACGTGATATTCCCCTATAGTTTTTCGTAAGTACCATAGTTAGGGTTGCGGGATCATCTTATCTTCATCTCGCCACACGGAACCAGATGAGATTGGCAATGGACTGCATGAATGGGGCTTTGTATGATTTGTGTTTGGGGGTAATTGTGATTCTAAAAAAACAACTCTCAGACTACAAGAGAGGAAGAAGGAAGAACTTTGGATATTCTATCATCTTGGTGGCCTTCTTCAAGAGAGAGTGCCGGGGTTGAACCCTGCAGTACCTCTACCGGTTAGATCTCCTCATCAGCCTAGGCTAAGCAGGTGCAGACATATCTTCCTCCGCCAGGGAGGAAGTGGCTCAATGCAGAGTGTGTACAATGATGACTTCTACTTTTGGTGGGAGTGGCAGTTACCAGCACTGGAGTAGTTTCCATATGCTGGGATGGATTTCTGAGGTGATCCAGACCTTGTCCTCCCTCCAGGAGGAGCATGGGGAGAGCTAGGTAATTTTTAATTTTCAAGTTTTAAAATTTTTATGAATTTTAAAATATAGGGATATATACATATGTATAAGAGTTCTAATCCTATAAACATGTCAAAATGAAAATATTGTACTAGTCTTCCCTGAAGGGCATCCACGTATGTTTGTTCGTCTTGTCTTGGGTGAAGACCAGGGGCTTATCAAGGTTTTAGAGGGGAAGCTAGCCAGGCTTACCCAAAGAGTACCCACTTTGAGAATTGAGCACATCCCAGCCATCATGTAGGAGTATGTGGTTGGAACACCACCCATCTAGAAACGCCTTTTGAGGCAGGTAGCCAGAGCGGTTTTGGTGTACATAGAAGCTATTGAGGCTTTCGAAGCCGAGGAGGCTGAGGAAGCCAAAGTACAGGGAGACTGGGGGGACCAGGGTGGTCCTGCTTAGATCTAGGGAATTTTGATGGACTATGATCCACATTTTTGTATATTTTTGTATATTATACAGTTATGACTGGATCTGAGGATCATGAAATCAACCTATCTATAGACATATATTCACACACACACACACACACATATATATAAATAATCGGTTTATTTACAAATGTTTTTTATGTGTATGATGTATATTTTTATGAAATATGTGTTAGATGCCAATCCAAAATGTAATTAGCATATGCATCAGTCAATGAATTCTGATTTCTTGGAATGTGATTGAATGTAATAAATTCAAAGTTTCTTTCCAACAACCTAACTTGCATGAACTAATGCAATAGAATAGGGTTTCGCACCTTATAAGCTCAATTGAGCTGGGAAACCACTAGTTGAGAGTCCATTCAGACTTCTCACTGAGTGATACCACGTGACAAAGCATCCCATAGAAGCTCAATTACAGCCCTATACTCAGTAACATTATTAGAAGCAGGACCTAAGCAAGCACCTCCTGAGGAAACTAACTGTCCTGAGGGAGAATAAATGACCCATGCTGCTGAAGCAAGATTACAAGTGTGGCGACTAGTGCCATCAACAAAACCTACGTACATCTTAGAAGAAATCTGCAACAACCAGCAGATGGTATAAAAAACACAAACCGACGATCTAGTGTACATAAAAATACATACAATAGAATACAAGAAAAAGTGCTAAGCCTAAGCATAGTACTTCTTCAGATAGAGCCCATTTCTAGGCTCAGGAAACTTATTCCTATCAAAATATATTAACTCATATGTGCCCTTTTTTAAGAATTTCCACACGACATAAGGCCCTAACTACATGGCCTTGAATTTTCCTGCCCCCAAGGGTTCCTTGTCTTGGTCCCAAAGCAAAACAAGTTCCCCCTCAGAAAAAATCTGTGGTTTGACCGATTTATCATATTGGATTTTGACCCTATTCTTGTGAGCTTGATTAGCTTTCAGCACATCTCGGCACTGCTCATCAAGGTGTTCTAATTGTACTAGACCTTCTTCAAGCTCTGTCGTATCAGGTAACACATGAATATCTATTTTCAAGGATGGGATTTCATGTTCAACTGGGGTAACGGCTTCCAATCCATGAACGAGTTGGAAGGGGGAGAAACTCATAGAAGTTTTTACATTAGTTCGGTACACCCAAAGGGTAGGTTATAGCATGATATGCTAGTTGGAACAGGCTGCATCAATTGTACGTTCGAGGATAGTCTTCAAAGTCTTGTTAACAGCCTCAACCTAACCATTTTCCTGGGGATAATATGAAGATGAATGCTCTTGTCTAAATCCAAGCATAGTGGTCAGTTCAGTCATCATGTTGTTTTGAAAATGACTACCATGGTCAGTGACAATCACCTTAGGTATACCAAACCATGCTAGAATCTGATTGAACACAAAGAAAGTTGTCATTTCCCCATCAGCTTTAAAGGTGGGAATTGTCTCTGCCCATTTCGTAAAATAGTCAACAACGACAATGATATATTTGTGCCCCCCAGCCAAAGCTAGGTTGCAAGTCACGTAATCAATCCCCCACTTCATGAAGGGGCCCACTAAGACAACGGGAAATAATGAAGCGGGATGTGACTACATTTTCCTAGTGTAAAGCTGACAAAGATGATAGTGCTTCACTGCTTCCACGCAATCTTTGAAGATTGTGGGCCAGAAATAACATGCACGTAGTATCTTCTAGGTCGTTGCTAACCCAGATAAATGACCCCCACATGCTCCACTATGAGAATCATTCAGGACAATCTCGGCTTCCTCATGGGTGAGACATAGACAAAAAATGGAATCTACCCCTCTTTGATATAAAGTATCTCCTATGATGAGGCAGTTCTTAGCATGAAGGCGTAAGTTACGTCGTTCCTCCCATGAGGAAGCCACAGGATACTTCAAAGTATGGAGATATATAAGTATATCTCCGTACCATGGATTAGAGGTAGCTATCAAGAAGATATGCTCATCTGGGAATGAGTCATCCTCAACGACTACATCTTCTTTTGTTGGAAATTCTGCTATAATCTCAACAAAAACTAAGGACTTTTTAGACTTAGCGGACTGGAAATCCAAGTCAAACTCTTGGAGAATGACTGTCCGATTGTTGAATTTTCCCCCATCTATTCACATCCGCCACTACTATTGTAGTCCTCAGCAAAATGTAGTGATGTAAGCTCTAAACAGCATAGACAGCTACTAAGGCCAATTTCTCGACATGGGAGTACCCGATTTCAAGCCCAGCTAAAGCACGGCTAAGATAGTAAATGACATGCTCCTGGAGCTTATCATTTTCCTAGACTAGGACTACCCCAATGGTTGACTTGGACGCTACCAAATACAATATAAAATCCCTAGAGTAATCTGGTGGATGCAGTAAAGGTGCCGACAACAAAGCTTTTTTCAATGCCTCGAAAGTGAGTTGTGCAGTTTCATCCCATACAAATGGGGTGTCCCGTTTTAACAGGAGCATGAAAAACTTGGTAATCTTGGCATAGTTAACAATGAAACATCGAAGAAAACTAGACTTTCCCTACAGGCTTTGAAGTTGCCTGATAGAACAAGGAGGAGGCAAATTTACAACGGCCTCTACTTTTAATGGATCCACCTGGATGCCTCTATTAGAGACAATGAATCGAAGCAATCTTCTCAACTCGACACAGAACACACACTTGTGAGGATTCAAGTGAATCTTATAGTATCTGCATCATTCAAATATCAACCGTAACTGATCTGGATGGCCAATCCTCTTGCAAGAATGTGTAGTCAGATCATCGAGATAAGGTTCGATAATGGCTTTTATATCATGGAAGGCAAAGTTCATTTCCCATTGAAAGGTTTCCCCAGCATTTTTCAATCCGAAGGGAATTTTTTTGTACGTGAAGGTACCCCAAGGACAAATGAAAGCAGTTTTATGTTGGTCTTCTGGTTTTATTTGAATTTGATTGTATCCAGAGAAACCATCCATAAATGACAACACTTCACTTCCCGCTCAAGCATCTATAATCTGGTCTATAAATGGCATGGGATAGTTGTCCTTAGGACAGGATTTATTCAAATCTTTGAAGTCAGTACAGATGTGTATGGTCCCTTGCTTCTTATCAACAGGAACAGGATTGGATACCCATTCCATTAGAGTTATGGGATAAATGAAACCATCTTTCAATAGCTTTTCAACTTCAGCCTTCACAGTCGCCGCTTTATGCGGGTTAATAGGTCTTAACTTTTGCCAAACAGGTTTATTGTTGGGGTATGTTTGGATCTCATGTTCAACTATCGATGGATTAATGCCCGGCATCTCCTTATATGACCAAGCAAATATGTCGCGAAATTTATTGAACAAGGCCGTATAGATTGCAATCTCTTTAGGAGATCATTTTGCACCTATATGTATATTTTCCACGACATCAGGGTTTACAGAGATGTTGATAGGGATAGTGGTAGAAACATTTTCCATATTCCCCTTGACAAACATTTCTTCCCTGGGAAATGGATTGATGGGTGTATCAACATCATCTGACAGTCTCATGTGAAACTCTTGATTTTCTATCCTGCTTAGCTCTGGAAGAAAATAGGATCGATGGTGAATATCTTCACATATCTTACCACGTCCACACATGGCTTCCAGAATGGCTTCATCAGAAGGTAAAACCATATCTAAATAGTCTGTAGAGTGCAAAGAGTTTTCTACTCAAGCGAGCAAATAGACTTCTTCCAGGTCCTCTGAGACTGTGAGAGGGTCTGGAATGGGATCGATAGTGGTTTGAGTGATAGCTTGGTAAGCCACTTCCACTACCAATAAGGGCACTTTTGGTTCATGGGGGGAAGGGAGAACCCCAAGGATCAGTCCTATCAACAACTATGGCTATAGAATTCCCCACACTAGTAGAACCAATATAGTTAATTGGGGTTGGAAGATCAAATGTGCCCATTAGTGATGCATACATTCCAGCCCCCAAGCTCTGTGCAACAAGTTTGACCTGATCAACCAATGGCATAGTGGACTCATTAGACTCCATGCGGCCTTTTTGAGTAAAATTGAGTTGGTCAACAGTAACCAACTTTCCTTCATGTGGAAAACTACCACCCAAAAGATGGACGACGCAATAGCGTACATGGCATAAGTCCAGCTCCTTCCCAAAAGCAAATTATAGTCCAAAGGTGCATCAATCACTTCCACCTCAATAAACACTACTTTCCCTACTAGCTTTATTTCAAAAGTTGGTAGGATACCATGTGGATAGAAAGACCTTCCGTCGAAAGCAGTAAGCAGAGTGTTTGATGGGACCAGCTCTGGGGATCCGAGAGCTTTCCAACATGACAAGGACATAACGCATGTAGAAGCACCCTCATTAACAACTACCCTTCCAATGGTCTTTCCACCATGGATGACATCTATTGATAAGGCTACATGGTAAGGTAGGAGAATTTTAACATCATATAAGTGAAATTTCACCATGAGACTTGACGAGTCCATGCTACCTAAGGCTACTAAGAGGGCATCCCGGTGGGTGGGACAGCTTTGTAACACCTCTAAGGCTAACATTACACATGGGGTTTGGGCTAAGTCTTCAACCACGGAGTAGTTTGAAGCAGCCCTAGCATTAGGGTTATGCAAGGTCTTATTAAAGACATCTTTCGATATATTAGGCATAGTTTCAGCAGGCTTCTCGATAGTGAGAGGGTTAGAAGTTTCACCTAAAGACTTACCCTTCTCAGAAGTCTCTTTTTTGTAATTTTTATTTCCAATCTATAGAAAAGTTGAAGATCGAACCATGTTGATATAGTTAGGGTAAGGGACACCGAAAGTGCCCCCTGCTACATTAGAAGCTGAAGCAGAGTTTTGCCCTTGGGGAAATGGATCCTTCAGGATAGCTGGTTGTTGAGCTTTAAGTAGCTTATGGGCTTCTTCCATAAGGGGACAAAGGTGAGTGAGGTGATCCTCATGGCACAACTTGCATGGGAATTTGACCTTTTTCTTTTCCTTCTTTCCCCCATCAGCATTGTTCACGGGTTTTTGCTTGTTTTGATTTCCCTCCCCTTTCTTTCCTCTCTTTTTATTCCCACCGGGCTGCTGATTTCCCTTCTAAGAGGTTTGTGCAAAAACATTTTCACTTTGGGGGGAGGGGGCAGCCTTTGCTACCTCCACCATAGAATGCTTGACGGATAGCTGATGAAGTTGTTTGGCCAAAGACTCTACAGTGGGAGAGTTTACGGACCCAACCACACCATCGGCATGGGGCCCAGGCTTAGGTTTCTCTGTATCATGGTTAGGCCTCAGTGCCTCAGGGATAATCTCATACAAGATCCCATATTGTGAATAAATCAAATCCAATTGTTGGGCCTTGAGAATGGCTTCTTCTTCATTTGTCACTCCTGAAGTGGATACGTCCATAGATATGTAAGGCAATAGAGACTTAAGGAAACACTCTAGTAAGAACTCAAGAGGAATAGTGGCCTTTATAAGGCTCTTTTGCCTCCTCCACTCTTGGATATGATCCAAGATGTGGGTAGCCTTGTTTTGCCTAAAGGTCAATAACAAGTCCGTTCCGAAATCATATCAGACCGGAAGCTGAAAGTGGCTAAGAAATGCACTAGCCAAGTCCCAAAAACTACTGAACGTGGCAGAAGGCAACTCAATGTACCATTTTGTTGCCATATTCATTAAGGTTCTTTGGAATAGCCTCAACCTAACTGAATCTTCATTAAGTGAATTAGAAGAACACCATAAAACCACTTATACTATGAAACGAGAACTTTATACTAAGAACGAGAACTCTAACCATAAAAATGATGATTTTTGCATAAAAACACTCCCCAAATAGAAAAATGTTGATACCAGTATACATGTTTTTTTTTTCGGGGTAAAAAATAGAACCATGGCCTAAACATCCCATACTGTTGTTTATAGAACTTTGAAATCAACCGCTAAATTGGGAAAAAAAAAATTCTTCAATAGATAAATTACAACTTTTTTGAAACTTGCATATCAAACCAAAAAAAATATTTCATAAATAATTTCACTGCTCTAACGATAGAAAATTAAAGAAATTATGATGCTATTCCTAATGAAATCAAAGCAGATGTTAAACCCTAAAAGAAAAAATGATTTATATAACTTTATCTTAAAAAAAGTAATTTTAACCCAAAAAATTTAAAAAATTTAAAAAAAATGAAAAAATGATAACAAATTCTAATTTTTTTTACTTTAAAAAAAAATTAAAAATAATATTTTAACTATGTTTATGACAAGCTTATGCAAAAAAGCTTACATAAAAACTTATTATGTAAAAAACTTATATTTTTAAACTTCAAATAAAAAGGTAAAATATTTTTATTAAAACAAATATTTTGAGAAAACTAAGTAGAAAATAAAAAATAAAAATAAAAAACAAACTTATAAAAACTAAAAAAATTAATAAAAAACACATCTACCTTTTTCCACTCCAATGAATCCTACCAGCATAGATCCATCTAAAAGGGGATCTACCAAGCACCGAGACGGATCAAATCTGTCAAGGTGTAAACCCTCTTTTTTAGAGTGGAAATGTTGATAAAATACCCTTTTTAGAGTGGAAAAGTTGATAAAATGTCTAATCCAGTGTTTATGATTTTAGTTTATCTAATTTAGATTGATTTAGATATATTTAAGCCGACATGTTATTTTTAATAACATTTTATTATTTTTTATAAAGGACATGTGTCAACTCTAAGATGACCACATAAAGAGTTACACAACTCTCACCTATTGAGCCGTAAAATGCACCTCTTTAATACAATAAAAGAAAATAAAAATAAAGAAATATTTTAATGTTAAATAAAATATGATACTAAAAAAATTAAAAATTAATTAAAAAAATATCATAACCTAATATGAAATACAAATCTACTTGACCTCCGTAATATTGTAGTATTCTTTTTAAACTTTTAACTTTACAACAATCCAATGTTCTAATATTCTTTTTAAACTTTTTAATTTTACAACAATCCATGTCATTCTCTATTCTTTTAAAACTTTTTAATTTTACAACAATCCAATGCTCTAATATTAATTTAAAAATTAATATAAAAATAATACATCCGCCATTATTGATAATTTCTAATTAATCACATTTTTATTAATGCTACTTGTTTGTAAATTATTCATGTGTCACCATTCAAACATGAAATTACGTATCATTAACCATATATTACTAATACGGCACAGAAATTATATAAAAACTTAGCAAATTATGAAGGACCGGGTTCAGAGTTTGCCTATTCATTATGGTCACGACAGTTCAGAGGTTCACTGTTAGTTAATGGTTGCTATAGCAGCAACTTAAGATCTCCAAATACGTCACCAGGTTTTGAATGCAAGAGGGATGATGATGATCTTTCGGTTTGGAGAACTGCGTATAATACAGCTTATGATAAAGATAAACACTATTGATTTATTATGTAAAGTGGTAGAGTGGCGGCGTGGCGGCGGAGGTGGTTTCTAAACGGGTGGCGCGATTCTCAGAATCGCGCCGCTCCTCCCTACCCTTTTACATGCTACCTTTGTTACTGAACCTGCCCACTACAAACACTAAGTTGCCGCCAGGAGAGAAGGGACGAGACAAGACGGGACGTGGATAACAATATGGATATTCTCGTAGAAAAGGCACACTTACCACAACTATACATTGATGCAGAGTTACACGCTTTTGAATCAGCTACGTCGGGAGCAAGCACCAAGCAAGTAAACTTTATACAGATTTAACAAAACAGTAGAATTCAACATACTTATTTAGTCAAATTATATTTTAATGGGGTACAGAATGTAGTAGTGACTCCTCCTCGCGGGGTTTAAAATGAACTTTTATAAAAATTGGCTTTAAAGCTTATATTTTGGGTTTTTGGTTGTTTTATTTTGTTATAAATCTTACTTTATTTTTTTGTTTTGTTTTTTATGTGTTATTTGTTATTTGTTTTTGTTTATTGTTGTTTTATTTGTTTATTTTTGTTTTACTTATTTTATTTGTTATTTTTGTTTTGATTTATTTATTTGATTTGTTTTTTTTGTTTGTTTATGAAAATCATTTTGATATATATATTTTTAATTGTTTTTAAAATGTTAGTTTTTAACATTATTTTATTTGTTTGTTTTGTTTTTTTAATATTTGTATATATTTTAGCTATAGGTAAAAGTCTAATATATCTAGCTTCATTAATGAGATTTATGAATATGTTTTAATAAATAAAAATAGTGAAGGAAAACATAGTTAGATGTTGACTTAAAATGCAGTGGTTAAAAAATTAAGATATAAAAAAAAAGATTTCAAATGAGTAACATAAAAGACCCAATGGAAGAAGACATTGATGTCAAGAAGAAATCCAAGCTCCATAAAATTCCAATTTAGATGAACAATTTGTCTTACATGATATTGTTGATTAGTTTCACTTCTTGAATAAAATGTTAAATTTGATAATTTTTTTATAAGATAGATTAGTAATGTTTTGACTTTCAAACTTTATTTTAGAAATAAAATTTCTATATATAATGTTTTTAATATGTCATTGACAAATATATGGTATAGTTTTTCTTAATTTTATGTGAATCTTCGCCTTTTGGAAAATAATATGAAATAGTATCATTTTTATACAAAAAATCTTTGAAAATGCATTGAAGATGGTTTTAAATGTCTTTATTTTCTGTATTTTTTTACAATTTTGTCAATAAAATTATCTTATTTTGACTATAAAAATGTTTTATTTTAAAGAAAAGATTGCAAAATGTATATGTTTTTCATTATAACTTGCTTCTAAATCTATGTTATTTTATTAAATTTCTAAAAAACACACTTGAAAATAGAAATTAAAAATATTTTACCACAAAGATGATTCAACGGCCCAAAAAAATGCCTCAAAATGAAAATGTGTGATACTGGTATCAACCCTTTTTGAAACACAAGTAAAAATACCTACTAAAATTAGGAGAGAGAAAAACGAGAACTGTGTCGAGTTCTCGTTTCATAGTATAAGTGGTTATAAATGAAATGTGGTGGCATGAGCCCCAGGATCTTCACCAACTTTGCCCTCAAATTTAGGGATGTCTGATGGAAATTTGGTGGGAACAGGTGGCCATGAGGGGTCATGCCTCACTAGTTCGTTCATCAATTTTGACAATTTTGGCAAGTTTAATGTTGCCAAAAAAGGAAGCTTGGGTCGCACCGGGGCACTAAAAGTGCCAGTCTGGGGATTAGAGGGACTTGCCCCCGAATACCCATATGTAAAGGTGGGGTTGCCTCCTGTCGCCGGTTGCAAAGTGGATGGATCACTTTGAAACATATTCCATCCGTAAGCCATAGGATTGTGAGTAGGAGGTGCAGTATACAAGGTTTGGGCCGTCCCAGTCGAAACTGGGGTTTGAAAAAAGGGAGCAGGTATCCCTCCGTTAAACAACAAAAAGGGAGAGCTCGTGAACGGGGCCGAGACCGAAGTTTGGAAACCTTTCCCATAAGAGGTAGTGTTTCCAAACTGCACTCCTACATAAGAAGGTGGTGGGCCTACATATGGAGTGGATGGGGCAATATGCCCCCCATTCCAAGGAAATCCTTAGACGAAAGTCGAGGATCCTACCAGACCGCTCTAGGAAATGTGTGCAAAGGAAGAAGGAACAGTACGTATACTAGGGATCCTAGTAACCATGTCACCAGAAGCACCTACTAGGCTTATGGGAACCGGCGATTGGACCACTCAGCTCGTTGGAGTCAATGGCGTAGTAGGTATGCTAGATCTAGGGGTATTTACCGGGGGAGGTAGTACCCCTTTAGCCGGAAAGGTTGAGGTGAAATCAAAATAACTTTCTCCCATAGTAGACATAATCCTTCCCATAGGGACACCTAAAATAGGTGAATCAAAAGGCCTAACCTGGACAATCACAGGATCATTTAAGTCAGTCAAGGGAGTGTTAAAATTCCTTGCAAACTCGTTAGCCTGCAAGTCTTCTATATCAACTGTATTAAAATAAAAATGGTTAGCTCTAAGTGTTGGTTCACCTGGAACTTCACTTACTCCTATCAGTTCAAATGAACCGTCTGTGTCCAATCTCCGCCTTTAAGGCGGAGGTGGAGGTTCCAATGTGATGAGAGGAGGAAGGTTTTGCAACCTTTATGACCTCCTTATAGGTTGGTCCTCCATGATTGTAAATTTCACAATTCAAACCCTAACGTTGGCTAAACATAGACAAACCATATAGCAATCACTACAAAAATTCCTAGAGTCTCAACATTTAGCAAGGGTAAAAGATATGCTTTCCCAAAGAAAGATGAAGAATAGTTACTTGGTGTCCTTGAAGAGGTTCTTAGGCACAAGCAGAGGAATCACCCACCGCCCTCCTACACTTTCAACAAGGCTTACCTTCCAAGCCCGTCCAAGGTGAACCAGAAATAGCCTTCTGGTTTACCTAGGTATGAACCCTAAATGTCAAGAGACTAAAGGCTACCTTAGCTATACCAACAGTCTGGGGGGACAGTCGCAAGCCTGAATCATACGCATGGGCAAGGTAGCTAAGCCTGAAACTCTGTCTAGGATAGAATCCCCAGATGTGTAAAATTCCTGATTTATGTTTCGACAAGGAATCGGAGGGTTATCTCCTCAGGCCAATGCCTCCATGTGGCATCGTGCTTGACTCCCGTTTGAGAGGAGCTTCCCAGATACAATCAATAAAGATAAATATTTACCTATAGAATGGTCCACTATGTCTGAATTTTAAAACTTATGGGAAGTTTACACTTCCTAGCCCACAAATCTAGCCTAAGCTAGTAGGTGAATGGCCCTAAAAAATAAAAATTACTAGTAAATTTTAATTATTGCATTCATTTTAAAGGCTATTCTTTACTCAGAAGGAAAGTGGAGTGAAAGACTATGATGTTTTTGACTCGATAAGAAATATAAAAGCAAAGGTGTATGTTTTCAAAGCAAATTATCACTACTAAAACAAACTTCTTTCTTTTTGTAAATATAAATTGATGAAAAAATGCAACGATAAAGAGAAAACTAAGACTATATTTTTGTAGTTTTTTGAGATTATATTTTAAAAACTGAAAGCAAAACTACTCTATGCAAAATTACATGCAAAAGCTTGAAAATGTTTTCTTTTCACTTTTTAAAATGCTCAAAGACTACTATGCACCTAAATGCACTAAAATCGAGTATACTTGAATTAAATCAATTGTATAAATCAATCAAAGTGAAGTAAACATATTAAGAAGACCAAAATATCAACCAACAAGGGAAGACTTGGAACCCTAGCTTGGGTTGGCACAATGATAAGAAATCACCGAGATCACACAAAGGTAAGTGGCAAACCAATCACTATCCAATGATAGAATGGGAAAAAGATTGTCCAGAACCCTGATCACTGATTCGGATAACCAACACTTAAACGTATAACCCAAAACAGGAAAATCCACTTCAAATTGCAAACAGAAGACAATCCAAACAAAAGGAACTCAAGGGCTTTACAAGAAAGCACAAGGTGTGGCCAATAAGGTCATCAAACTAATAGTATAATGCTTATAAGGAAGACCAACCAGCAAACAAATTTTATAAAGGGACAGGGACAAGCAAACCCTAAACCAAAAATTCAAATGCTAAGGCTTGTACATGACTGCGTATAAGGGAAACCTGCGTATTGTACGCGATTGTCTGAGAGAGCAACCCACGTATGCAAGCATCTGTACATGACTATATGCAAGAGAAACCCGCGTACATGTACAAAATTTTCTAATAAAAAGAAAATTTCTCAAGGCCTTCAAACATTATGCTAAGCATGAACCAAGACAAGATACCACACACAAACTCAAGGCAAAGACTGGGCAATGGGAAACAGAAATAACCCACAGCAGTCTGGGCTCCCCAGCAGAGTCGCCAGTTCTGTTGTTCAGGAATAAACACCCTTATAACCGAGGGTCTAGGGTTACCAACGTACTCTTAAAACTTGCAAACAGTCAGCTTTAAAGTACAGAAAGGAAATAGGACGATATGATGGACTCACCCAATTAACGATGGTTGATCCAAGCTCTGTCTTCTTTCACTTTGCTCCTCTTCAAAGCTTTCAGGGATGCACCTCCTTCACCTGCAAAGAGCAAATCCTCCAAATACAATCTTATACATGTATATATGACAAGTTAGATAAACAATATATAGAGTGCTTAATCATAAATATTCATCAAACCATGATACATGAAAGATATTCAACACGCATTTGAAATAAGGATTCTCTTTATTAACAATAGTGAATAAGATAAGTGTACAACCCAACACCTGAAACAAGGACTCCTCTGCAACCAAAGGATTCTGAGTTCTGCTACTCCAAAGACTTCTGAATATATACCACCAGCATAACTTTGCTCTCCAAGTATGATTGATTAATGCCCTCTCCAAAGCTTCTATTTATACTTTGGAAAATAGAGCAGTTTCGGAGGTTGAGGAGGTTGAGACAGTTAAGATAGTTAATGCTTGAGGTTTAACAAATCTCCATTAATCGTGTTTATTATTTTTAATGTCGAATGAAGGCATACACAATTATTGATACTGGCAACCTGTGTATGAAACGCGAGTTTCTATAAGGAAACCCACGTACAGATCTGTACGCGGGCTGCAATTACAATACCCGCGTACATTACACAATATGTTGTGGAGATAGTCGTGTATGTACGCTAGTTTCTGTGGAAAGAGTCATGTATAGCAATCAACATGTAAAAAGGTAAAAATGGCAAGCTAGGTGGATAGTGAATGCATCTCATGTCATGCCCATCTATAGTGTTTTAGGAAACCTTCAATCCATAAATGTTCTTTTGTGTGCTGACATATGAGGTATCGGCACTCGGACGGAGAAGTGCCATTTGGGTTTATAACACCAAAGAAATTTGATGCACAGGAATCTTGGCCACAATGTACTTCTATTCAAACCAACCTAGTTTAGTAGCCTTCATTATAATCTCTTATGTAGGCTTGCAATGTGGGCCTTTCCCTAAGAGAAGCTAACTATTGTATTTCCATTGAGGCTAATGAGATTACCTCCAACTCTTACTACCCTAAGGTTACCTCTAAAGGTACCATCAAAAAATTATTTGAAGCAATCATGTGAGTCTAGCCCAGCTTTCATTTCGGATTACGAGAGATACAATTTCCATGAGTAACCAGGCTTCATTTTTAAATGTAATTGTTAGAATGAAGGAACTCCTAAAGAAGAAGTTTCAAATCCATAAATGGTTTTGCAAGCTCAAGTTTTCCAAAAAAAATAAAATTTAGATTTGAGTTATAGATATTTTTATTAAATATAATCAACAACCAAAAAAATTATTTAAATAATTTTTGGCTCATACGCTCTCATTCCAATTTCAATAAATATAACTAAGGTTAATGAAATTTCCACATAAATATTTAGATAAGGTCTCCTATTTTAAATTTGTTTCCCACACTAAATAATCTCCTCTAATGTCACACTCTATTTTATATAATATTTATTAAAAAATACAACATATAGAATTTAAGGTTTTTGTGGTTATCCCTTTAAAAACAATTATATTAATTGTGACCCGTGGTCCTATAATTTATTTTTTTGTAATATTGGTTTATCTTCACAGCACAAATGGTAAAGAATTTAAGGTTTTTATGCTTATCCCTTATAAAATAATTAGATTAATTGTGACCCATGGTCATATAATTTTTTTTTTAGTATTGGTTTCTCTTCAGTGTGACGTGGCAATAAATATTCAAAATTCAAAAGGCCGGTAAATTTGGTGGAAAACTTGAACCAATTTGAAACTAGAAATTTTTTTGGAGGGAACCCAATTGGATCTAATGACTAGATCTGTTCATAGGAGGGGCAGAGGCCACACAGGGCAAAGTGGAGGACAAGTAATGGAATTTCAGCTCTGTCATGGTTTCATCGCTCAATTTGGTAGTTGAATCGAATTCGTGATAATTATTTGACTCCCTCCATGTGCGTTTTCTTCGCTCAATTTGGTAGCTGAATCCAGTTCGTGATAATTATTTGACTCCGTCCATGTGCGTTTTCTAGGAATTCAACGGATTTAAATTGATATTTAAGGAAGAGAAGCTTTGCAAACCCTGATTTTGTCTATACAATCCTTGGCACTCTGTTGAAATCGCAATAAATTAAGAATATCAAGTATGCAAACCCTGATAATGTTTAAATTATTTTATATGTTACCTAGACTTGCCTGGCCTGGGCTTTGATTATATTTGATCATAATATGTCTCCTCAAATGATACAATTTCTCTTGTTTGTTAAAATTTTACGGGCTGTATAAATTAGTATTCATAATATTCTTCCCATCATACCATCTTTGGCATGTTTCCTTTGTTTCTATTATGAGGTCAAACTATTTTGTAACCCACCAACCAGAAGAAACACCCTTCAGGTAACTGCTTGTTTTCATTTTGCTGCAATTCTTATTCAATTGACAACAAGCACGAAGGGTGTTTGTTTTTTATAGCCTTGGAGAATGTAATAACATTTGACAACTAGAAGGCCCTCGAAACTTCAATCCTCTGTGCATTTTTCATATATATATTTGTTGTAGTTTTTCATTTTTATGATTTCTCACTCACAACTAGAGTAACATAAATTTATTTCTCCAAACTCTTTCATGAATTTCAGAGTATTGCTTGCAATATTGTACTGTAACAAACAAAGTCAACGGAATTGTTCAGTTCCTTTTGTCCATTTTTTTTGTCCAATTCAAGGTTAGGGTCGAGACCCTGTTTTTTTCCTATATGTGTAGTGATATAAAGGCTATATGTGTAAAGCGTCATCTAAGAGTGGGTAAAGAGTAATCTACAACAATTGGGTAAATAGTACTGGTACAAGTGGTGTAGACAAAATGACTGGTGGATTCCAATCCAAGGAATAGTTGGTATGTCTTGGTTTGGTTCCTTATGTGACAAGCATATAGTATTCTCTAGCATGAGTTTATGTCTATTGTTGTTGAAGCAGTTTATTGTTCCTGTAGTTCTGTTTCTAGATGCAGTTGTTTTATTTGCTGCAAGGGCTAGATCAAGTAATTTTTCAAAACTATTTCGATCTTAGTATGTACAAATGCATTTTTTATATTGTCCCATTAGGCCAAGGTGCCCACATCCCCTATGAATATTGAATATGACTGGGCAGCTAAGGATTTTAGTAGAGCAATATTGACAGCAATTTCAGAGTAGTGAACTCAAATATCGAAGCAGTAGCCAGCCATTAGTGACTATAGCCACATCCTATTAATCAAAAGTTCCAAAATTTCATCTCACTTTCCCTTTAAAATTGGCAGTCTATTTACAACATGTTAAAATCATCTAATTTCAAAACATCAGTGTATGGAATGAAAATTTCCTAGGATGCCATCTCATGTATGCAAATATTATGCTTAAAGCAAAAATATACGTTTAAGACTTTTAATATCTGATACTTACCGCTCCAAAAATGATACAGCCTGTTTCGTACAGACAAGAAATCATTTGTTGCTCACGTTCTAGATAATTTAATAATATAACAAATTCAATTCAATACCAGCATTTATGTGTCCCCTTTTATTATGCTTCAGCCCATATAACAAGTGAGATACCATCCATAGTCGTGAGATCGTCCATCTTCTCTTTCTTTTTTATTTCAAAGGCTTTCAATATGTTACTTACTTATATTTTTGGTTTGGTCTTAGTTTTCCTATTGATGTATACCAGTCATTTTCTTACTCTAATTAATATGATACATTGATATACTAGTTATCTTCCATTGAGGTGACCATTCCAATGATTCCCCTTAGTTTATGTGAATGCGGTTAATTGAGTAATGAACTAATCAAACGAGGTAGATATATGAGTATAATAACCATCATCCTATGAATAAAATGGGGTTTTTTTAGAGAAGGGCCAGTTTTGGTAAGGAATTAGCCTTTAGAAGAACCCCTATATAATTAGAAGGAACAGAAACAGCTCTTGAGTGATACAATTTCGACTATCCTTGGTGGATAAGCATCATAGTATTTCTTCGTAAAGCCTCAGGACCAGCGATAAAAGGGAGGCCATCTGCTAATTTTATAGAAGCTCCTAAACTACTAGTTCCTGCCTAGTTTGCATTGTTGGTAGGGTGGGGGAACACCTCCATTATTAGGTCTAATATTCCACTGTCAATTTGTCCTTTGGAAATTGAAGTTCTGGTTCTAATTGGTAGTAGTATGCTGAGGTTGGTTATGAGGAACTTTCTTGATTTTATGCCCGACTATAATCTGATTTTATGCCCAACTTTGTTTGGTGTAAGACATAAGTACAATATTCCAAGCCTATTTGGTGTTACGTTAGGGTAGAGCTTCAATGCTATCCTCCATGTAATATTTGCAAAGGTAAATATGTGAAGTCGACCCTCCCTGTAGCTTACACATGTTATATGCATGTGTAAGAATGCCATAACACAATCAAATAAAGTCAGGGTATATAAAATTCATGTTAATGGAACTTGAACCACTAATGCAGTAATGATTTGACAATGGCAGTTGGTCGTTTTGACTTCTCTTGGGGAAATGGTGAATATCATCAAGAAATTCTTGAAAATTTGAAAAATGCTATGAAGAACACCAAGAAGCTTTGTGCTATAAGTTTAAAAGCTAAAAATGAGTATCTAACCTTTTATGGGTGGGTGGTGGATTAGTTACGGGATCGATCATAAATAAAGCTGCTACGTTTTGGCTGCTATTCAAATCTTGCTGATTTAATTAATCCTGTGGTCATGGTAATTTAATATCCTGCTTTTGTGGTTTGGTGGAAATTGAATAATTGAGGAGCCGGTTAATCATTTTGTAAGTAATGGAGCCCCATAAAATATCTTTGTTGTAGATAAGCAGGGCAGTAAATTAGTTTCCATTCTGTCATTATGATTCCATTATCTTTTTCATCTGATGCATACTGATAGTGAGATAAATTGAAAGTCAACACAATTAACAAAAGAAAGCAAATCAACTACCATTGTTAGATTGGATGTCATTTTCTATAAATCGAATGTCAAGTTATCCCAGTGATCAACTCCGGGACCAACTGGAAGGTTCCCCACCAAGCAATATGTAAGCCTCGTTATAAAGATAGACTCAGCCTATGTTAGCAAAGTTTGAAATTCTATTATACAGGATCAAGCTAACCTAACAGAGACTGATTTCCGCTTCTCTTCCTGTTTCTCCTAAATGTAGGCTGCATTCTTTATCTCTATCTCCTAGACCCATTTATGGGATTTTCCTTAGAACTGATGGCAGATAAATTAATAGTGTGATCTCCATCCAGCACCACTTTAGGTAAAGCACTCAACCGCATAAATGCCAAAAATGTTAGTGGTGCTCAGCAGCGTTCAAAATTGAACCCTTCACAGCCCTTCCTAAGGGTTCTATCCCTTCCCAGAAGTGTAAAGTTAAAATTGTCTTTCAAAACAAATTTAAAATTTGAATTTTACCCTTCCAATAAAGAAGGGCATAATTTATATCAACATTTCAAAAGAAGTGCAACTTTTGAAATTATCCATCCATATAAATTTATCTTCTCATTACATCCTCTTCTCTTTAAATCCTCATCTCATAGTCATAACTAAGGATTATTATGTCTTCACATCCTCACCTTATAATACAAATTGGGTCAAGGACCAAAGACAACCATAAAATATTAAATGTGTCAAGATGCAAAGAGTAAGATACAACTATAAGTCTTATATTAAATTTATCTTATAAGTCTTTAATTAACAGTATAAACTGAGATTTGACATGTTGGATGGTTTTGATCTTCTTATCACGAGTCCTTACCAATGTGATTACAAGGCATTATTTGAAGGTGAAGTCCATAATTTTAGGTCTTCTTCCTCATTATCATGCCTTTTGGTAAGACAATAAAGAGGGTAGTGACCTGCATCAGCATGGAAATTTTTTTAGGAATGGAGGTTATACAGATTAATTTTTTTCATTAAATCATTTAAATTCCTACCGATGACTATCGATTTAGTGAACCGTAGACTGGTACAAAACACAACAAATTTTAGAGCCCCAAGCACTTAATTACACACACCTATAACTTTATCAAATCTAGCCATTAATAAACTTATTTTGGTATTCTGGTTCAATTTAAAAGGTGTTGAGACTTAGAAATACAGTTAGTTGCAAGGATTTAGTTGACTTAGGCCCCTCCATCACATACATGTATGATTTCACAACAAGCGCTGAAAAACAATATTTGTTTTTTGCATTTTTTTTGGGTGAAAAGGTTTGGCTTATTTATACCTGTCAATTAAAGGAAAATTATTTATATTTCCCTTCATCTCTGAAGGGCTAAGAGAAAAAATTCCCTTCTAATTGAAATTAAGACCCACCCTTCAAATTTGATCATTGGTACCCATTGGCTCATAGGAGAAATGCAGTGATCAACTGAAGATATTAATAGGTTTCTTCCGTCATGTCTTATTCGGGTTGGTTTCCTTATTTTCAGGTAGTAGTGAGTAAGGCCATTCTGATGATCCCAATAGCTCTTATGAGCGTTTAAACCCTTATTGTTTCTCTATCCCATGTAAGTAGTTGTTCTTATGCATTTCCAGTAAGTATTTTCCATCTCAAAAAAATTTATAAATAATGTTTTCCTGGACTAATTACCCACCCGGATTTCCAATGACAGGAGAAGTACATTCTAATATTGATCTTGTGCCTGGTTGAAGCATGTCATTATTTGTGCCATTACATATTATTTCCTTCTCGATTCGGTAGCTAAGATAGTGGGATATAGATGGAGATTGATTGACTGAAATAATTAATAATGATAAACCAATATAGTGCCTCTCTCCATAGCGTGAGCAAGCGATCGGATAGATAGGGGGACCTGCGGACACTAGCTGGTGAGAGAAAGAAAGCACCTATTCCGGGCCAGGTTCTGCTGCTTGGTCCTTTGCTTATGGTTGCGATGCCATTGGTTCCACTACTACTCTATTTAATCCTGGGTGTACTACTGCTTACTCAACCGCATCAATTGCTATTTCATCGACTGAATGAATATTCCTACCGAACATATGGCTCTTCATTCCTACTCACTAAAATATTAATATGGCTTAACGTAATTTTCATTTGGCCCAACATCCCTTCCATATCGAAATATTTTTACCATTCATGTTTGGTCTTTAGTTTGCATGCCTACTTTTCATAATTTGGTTTTTCCAACATACATGCATAGGTTTTATCACACAGTTTGGACTCTATATCATGGAGAAGTTCGTATAGGGAAATTGAACATGGAGGATTTCTTAGTGTGGACTTTTGTTATGCTGTAAGATACCATTGAATAGACTGGGGGATTTCTTAGTGTGGACTTTTGTTATGCTGTAAGATACCATTGAACAGGCAGGGGGATTTCTTAATGTGGACTTTTGTTATGCTGTAAGATACCATTGAACAGACAACTATGTTTTTCAATGCAATTCTTCTCTTAGTTTGGCATTTATGACCTATTTATGATTACGACTTGAGCATTGGGGACTTTTCAGCTTGGTGCTTTGCTAACAATCTTTTTGGTTCAAATTGTTTGAAGATTAGCTGAACATCCATTGAATTTACACTAGATGTATGACATAATGTTTTGTAGAACACCAATATGGAAAATTACTTGCTATATGTATTTGTATGGGCTTTTTATATGAATTTCTATTTGCTAAATAGCTTCTATGTTTGAAAGAGCAATAAAATTTTGGCAAATAAAATTATACAACAATGCATAGAGGTTACCAGTGAGCACGGGTATCACTGGACTCTTATTTTCCTGTGAGTTAAAGGATAATACAGAACCCAACCTATTTTAGAGTTTTAGAGTGAATTAAGTTGAGATTTGCTAAGTTAATGCATGTGTGTGTTTGTATTTGTCTTCTCCAAACTCAATCGATTTGGTTCACTAATACAATGTAGTACATGAAATATAGGATAAATAAAGACAAAGTACAGGAAATGCTATCATCAATTGATAATGATATATTATAAAGTATATCAAATCTATATTCAAAGTTTGAAACCATCCTACTTTCTAACAGAATCCTAGATGAAGACTAAACTAGTTTTCTTCACTGTGTGTTGTTTTTCTAGGCACTGCCCCTAATTTTGTTCCTTGTTTTTATGAGCATTTGCTTTATGTTGTTTTAGGCTGGGTGTCTTAGTGGTTAAGGTTGATTAATTTTGTGGTGGGCTATTCATTTTCTTTTGTCAAGGTTATTGTCCTAGTTTCACCAGGATTTTGGCTTCTTCATAGGGTGCATTTCAAATATTTAAAGTTTCAGCAGTTTGCTTGGGGTGCATCCAATTCTTTAATTCTTCACAAGAGTGGGTTTGCTTGGGGTGCATCCAATTCTTTAATTCTTCATAGGAGTGGATTTGCTTGGGATGTGTTGTGGTTCTTCACTGGCTGTAAGTTTGTCTAGATGTGTGCCCCTAGGGGCTCATTGGGGAGTTTATCATGCTGTGGGGGTTGTTGAAGTGGGTTTGGAGAGGGACAACCATGTAACAACATTCATCCCCTTTTCTAGGACTCTCTTCGGCATCTTCATGAACATTGTAACATTAGGGTTACTACTCTATGTAAAGATCCAATACTCAATTATGTTGGGTGTTGTTCAGGAACTCAAAATGCATCAGTTTGGGACTAGTCAGATCTGATCTAGGGCCACTAATTTGTTTTTACATATTTGAGCAGCCAATCGATCATGCTAATCCTTCAACTTTATAAGTTTTAGTTTGATACACAGATCACTGACCCAAAATTTTCATCTCTCAAACAGAAAACACAAGACCAAGGAAATAATATTAAGTTAATGCAGGACTACAGTAACTGAGTTTCAGGACAAAATAACTAAAGCCTAAAGTTCTTTCAGATAATTATAAACTAGGTAAGTAGAAAAATATAAACATATTACTAAGAAGAATACCTTATTTTCCCAAAATGAAAAAGCAATCAGAATATAATTTCTATGGACAAGCAATTTAATTATACCCCAAACGCAATTTCTCATTTAGAAGAAAAAATATGATTTGTCTCTAGTAGTGCAACATGTTTAGCAATCACCTCTGATATTTTGGCACCATT
This sequence comes from Pseudotsuga menziesii, assembly GCA_001517045.1. Taxonomy (NCBI): domain Eukaryota; kingdom Viridiplantae; phylum Streptophyta; class Pinopsida; order Pinales; family Pinaceae; genus Pseudotsuga; species Pseudotsuga menziesii. Next base: position 266,167 of record LPNX010363594.1, on the reverse strand, counting down.
TTAGTCATGGAAAAAGTTAAGAGTCGATACTAAGGAAAGGGACATTTTCAAGGTTGGCAAAGAAAACAACCATACTAAAACATTGGCAAGATGACATTGATTTTTAAAAAATTCCAGTCATTCCAAACACTGGGCCAATGGAAACCCTTGTAATGCATGTTTGTTGGAATGGTACACAGACTAGTGGCAAGAAAGCAGATCCAGTGTCATAGTTATATTTGTATGGAATTAACCTTGCTAGTTATATTTCTATGGAATTAACTTTGCAAAGGAACATAAAGATCATTTTACAATCATCCAAGCAGATTATTATTTGTACTGCATACCCATAAGATGTAGTCTCCAAGCTAATGTAAGCACCTGAACACCCATATTTGTGGACTTTGTATGCATCAAAGGAATTTTTTTATTATCACACTAGTTCTTCAACAAAAACTATAAAGGGCATTAAAAAAAAGGCACTCCGATATTCCTAATGGCCCCCCTTCTGAAAATTCATCTTTTCTCTTTTGCTCCCTGGATACATCATTTCTTTCCAAAGTATCTAGTCTTTATAAGAACACAACATACGACTTTACCACAGTAGATGCTATAATATTGTATAAAATTTACACAATGACACTGGTCTAAAAGATTCAAAGGTGGGAGGGTTATCCATTTTGGGTATGTTGACCATGAAAGTAGAATTGCAAGGGGCATATAAAATTCCTGGACTACTCCACCATGGCTAACAAATTCATCCCTAACACCTAATGGAGGCTGCTAAAGAACTTAATGAGCCATCTGTGTCAAGTTGATCAACATGGATGAAAACATCTATTGGATTCTCCATAGCCAGGTTAGGAGTGTGTTGAGTTTTTTTTACAAGAGAGAATTCTTTGGATGAAAATTCCACAACTAGATAAAATTTAAAAGGAGACGGAGATAGAAATACTTGTTTCAATAGTTTAAGGTGGGACACAATTATATTGACCAGCGATTTCAAATAAGCCTACTAAGATTCCAAATCTAGTTATTTTTTACACATGTCCAAGATGAAGGTGGAGACCTCCTTCTCTAATTTAACCGCCCTTTCCAGAAAAGAAAATGTAAATCCATGGACAGATTTACATTTTAAGATGGATAATCTTAGGGATCAAAGGTAAGCACATACTTATTAGTTATTCTCCTTCACTCTCCCTGTGGCTTAGGATATCAACATCATTAGCTTACAATTTTCAATGAATGAAGGTTTAGCCACTTTCTTGCTATTTCATTAATAGTATTTATGGTGTTTGTGGGTGCCCTCGACATGACAATTCCCAGAAGGATCTACAAAATAATCTCTAAGGGAGAGGGGCACATCAAAAGGTCATTAGTAGTCATCCCCATTCCTTGAAGAGAGTGTTGGAGACCCAAAGCCCATTTTAATAGACTTCATTTGAAGATCTCCTTGGTAACTAATTTTGCCCTAATTATTTAATAGCTAATCCTCTTGGGCCAGAAAATTCTTGATATTTGTGGAGTATTTAAGATTTTGACATGTTACTGAATTAAGTGACAGGTTCTATTACAAAGTTTCAGCATATTTTACCTTCAGTAGATAGTTGTAGCATGAAGGTTTATCTTGATCAACACTATGTTAAAGTGCTGGTAGTAATAGTGATTTTTAGTGTAATTGAAGAGCCTATTTTAAGCACTGTGACTATCTCTGTTAAACTAATAAAAAACCACAGTCATTGATGCTTGTTACATTTATGTCATGTTTGTGTTGATCCCCTTGAACTACTAGCATATTTGTGTGGATAAATAATTACCTTGATTACAAAAAATTACCTTTATTATTTTTCCAGAACAACAAATTACCTTTATTACAAAAAGACAAATTGACCATGACTGTGTGGATAACCAAGAACTGCAGCAATTTAGTACTAAGTGTACATATTTTTCCTCACATAGAGCCTTTTTTGAATCATGATTCTCTCCTTTAGCTGACTCTAGGTTTTTGCTGAACAAAACATGGTCATCTTTCTCAAAGTATGGGTTGGTTTGCTGAGGAGTTGTAGGACTGGTCAAGCCTTAGATAGAGTTTTACCTAGATGGAAAGCATTGCATAGATCATAGAAAATTCCATAGTATGTGGACAAGTAGACATAATATATACACATAGATTTTGTAATCTCTACTATGTGTTTTATAATTTTTTAGTACAACACATTAGGGTTGAAAACTTACATCACCCTTTAAGCTAGATTATGATCATTTGTATTAGTTAAAGTACAGATCTGAAGTTGAACTAAGAGGAATTTTTGGATGTGATGTGCTTTGGAACTATGTAAACCAAAGCTTGACATGAACTAGTCCACAACACAGGTATTCTCATTCCTTATATTTCATGGATGATTTTTCAAATCCAATTGTTGGAAACTGCTTTGCATACTCCCCAACTTAATGTCGAAGTTTTCTTATCTCATCTTGTATGGCTGGGATGCTTTCTATGGTGGCCTTGAATTCCTTCAGTTTTGTACCACCTGAGTGTAGAAATGACATATATTTCAGACTTTGTTTGAATTTGATCATGTACCAAATGAAGAAAAAATTGCTCAATACTAGTTGTCTAGTTGTTTAGTTAAATACTACGTTCGGTCTAGTTGTCTAGTTAAATTGTTGAAATCTTCTTCAAATGTGTCTAGTTGCATGGCACATGTCAATTAATCATTTGCGTTAAAGATCCTAAATTTACAATTAATTTTTGGTAAGAGTTGTTTTCAAGCTGGAATTTGCAAGGAACATCCTTCAAGATGAGTAGAAATTTCCATCTACAGATAGATGGCCAAACTAAGGTGTTGAATCGATTCGTTAAATTGTATTTATGCACATATGATGGGTATAAGCAATCCAGGTGGTTAAAGTGGATACAGCTCTATAATGTCCCAAGCAAAATGTTATTTGGTCCCTTGGTTGACTTTGGGCATGTTTTTTCTCACAACCTTCTCCTATAATTCCTTACAATCCTACTAATTGACTGCTGTAGTTTTTCCTTCTCCAATATTGGGCTTCCAGACCTTGTGTGGGAGAGATTTGGCTCACAACTTTTCACAAGTACTTTACTAGCCAATTGTTGTAGCTTATGGTGGAAGCAATCTGCCTTGAATCTTTGTCAAACACTTTAAATGGAAACTGTTGTAGGTTTTGTGTGACTGTTTGAACCATATGGGATTATCATTATGGATTTTGACTGCATTTTTTTGTGAGGTAGAGAATGATAATTGGTGGTATCTCTTACAACTAGACAATTAGTATTTAACATAGTGTAGTTACACAAGAAGAATAGTAGACTTGAACATGTAGTACTAAAGAATCAGCTTGGTTTTTATTACCACCCTCCCACAAATTTGGAATGAAAATGGATGGAACTTGCAACATGCATATAGTTCCCTTGACCACTTTGTAGTTAGGGAAAGTACTCATGTCCCAAATGGAATGTTGAACAAGTAATTAACTCTACAAATTTCTCATGTAGCAAATGCTAACAAAGTATTTAAATCTACAAAGATGTTGAAATTTGAATTTCATGTTTGTTTATACTAAAATCCTAATGAGGAATAAACACATTTGTAATGGAATTTGAATGAATGGTAAAGTATTGCTTGGTTGTGTAGTTTTGTATTATACGTGCTGGTCTATAATCTCCTACCTTTTGTCTCAATTCGTATGGTTTTGATTCCACTATGTTAAATTCCTTAATGTTGTGAAGCATTATTAAATAAAGTAAATCAAACTTTTAGCTTATCCTTATTAAAAACCGAGCATCTTCACTACTGTTGATTAAGTTTAGATAAGACAGTTCCTTAGTTTTTTTTTAAATAAAATCATATTAATTGAACTTTCACAAAAGATAGACTAGACAAATTTCATATTTTTGTTTTGATTTATAAAGAATCATGTTAATTTCAACTTTCACTTGAGATGGTAAAGTTCAAGTTCAATTTTTTTTCAATAACTCTAAAAGTAGTTAGCATATATTTGAAGAAGAAATTGGCCTAAACATTGTATTGTCTTGTAAAGAATAATTTATTTCATTCATTCTAGATGTTGTCACGGGCCATTCTAAGTTGATACTCATATGGATAGGCTTGTTCTCTTCTCAAGTTACATGGGTCAGCTAATGGCATTTCACGGTTTGGTTCCTTGCCTCTATGTCTTCTTCTATTGTGATATGAAAATGTATCATGTACATGTGTGTGTGTGCATGGTTGCAGATACACTTTATATGTGTGGTTAGTATATGTTGATGAGATGATGTTTATATTCATGGTTGGAAAACTCGTGAGAATGCATAAATGATCACATTAATATTTGCAATATAGCATAGAATATGCATTATGTAATGAAATTGTTACTAATGTTTTAAAATGATTATTTCTTGGTATTTGCAAAAAAACGGTGAAGATGATGTAGATGATGATACCGATTATGTTGACATCGATGTACCAGAGAAAGATATTACTGATAATGATACAATTGGATCAAATGAAAATGATTATGGATATGATGTTGGGATAGATGATGAGGATGAGGATGATGAAGATGGTAGCCATTGATGCTTCTATTGAGATTGTGGATTTTTTTTGCTTTCTCCATGCTACTAGACACATATTGTTATTTTTGTGATTATCCAAGTTCATATTACATTTTGGGTCATTTTGATTTGTATGGTGGATTCATGTTGACATATAAACTTGGATTACTGTTGATAAATTTTAATTTTTAATATTTATTGTGATATTGATATTTTCACTATATATTGTTCACTTGTTGTTTTAACCTTAATAAGATTATCTGTATGATAGATTATTGATGTGATGATGTTTTATAATTTTACTTATTTTGAATGAAAAATTATGTCGATGTTATCATTAATATATTTTAACTTTATATATATTGGAAGTTGTTGATGACCTTTTAGTGGAAAATTAATATTACTGTTTTGGATAAATGTTGCATGTTTCTCTTAAATTTATTCATAAATGCTATGCAATTAATCTCAATAATTGTATCTACAATTAAATTGAATGTTTCATTATGTTATTTAAGAATTATGAAGTAAATGATAAATGAGAACCATTGAAATTAATGAATAATTATAATAATTTGATATAATATATAATAGCACACAATGATATAGTTGTAGGTGTTAAATAACAAGTCTAATCTGGTGCTAATAAGGAAGCAAAAACATGAGCTAAAATGGAAGCCCACTATGTTCTAGATCTAGAAGCAACATTGGATGCAAAACTTGGCACTAAAACGTGGTGCAAAATGGGATGCTAAAGTGGTAGCAAAAATGGATGCAATATTGGATGAAAATATGGTGCTAACGAGGATGCCATTTAGGAAGCAAAATTCGACGCTCTCTAGGAAGCAATAACGGATGCTCTATAAGAAGCAAAATAAGACACTATTTAGGAAGCAAAGTTGGATGTTATTTTGGAAGTAAAATGTGGTGCAAAATGGGACGTTATTTAGAAGCAAAGTTGGATGTTATTTTGGAAGCAAATTTGGACGTTATTTTGGAAGTAAAACGTGGAAGCAAAATAGGATGTTATTTAAGAAGCAAAGCTAGACATTATTTTGGAAGTAAAACGTGGTGCAAAATGGGATGCTAAAGTGGTAGGAAAAATGGATGCAATATTGGATGCAAATATGGTGCTAAAGGGGATTCCATTTAGGAAGCAAAAGTGGATGCTCTTGGAAGCAATAATGGACTCTCTATAGGAAGAAAAATAGGATGTTATTTAGGAAGCAAATTTGGACGTTATTTTGGAAGCAAAAAAATAGACACTATTTTGGATTCCATAAAGGACACTATCTAGGACACAAAAAAGGATGCTTTTTGAGACGCTTTAAGTTTTGTCCATGACACATCCCATTTAGCGTCTAGTTTGACCACTCAATGTAAAAAAAAATTACACTAAAAAGGGAAGCTAAATGGGACGCTAATTCCAGGATTTTTTGTAGTAAGCAGATTGTGGGAAGAATGCTCACAAGAAGAAGCTCGAATAGTAGCTCGAGAATAAAAGATGGGAAATGAAGATCAAGCTCTCACAGTACACTCCAAGAAAGGCAGAAGGGAAAATCATCATCACCAAGGTAAGCATTCTCATCAGAAAGATAATTTTGTGAAGAAGGATCCATCCAAACTCAAATGTTATACATGTGATGAAAGAGGACACTTTGCTAGAAATTGTCCCATGAATAAGAGTGGATCTAAGAAGAAGAAGAACTCCAAAAGCAGATATCATGCTCACACTACTGAGGATGATGATGCTCCTAGAAAGAGAGTAAAACAAGAAAGTGAAGACTCTTCAAGTGATGAAGAATATGTTCTGATCTCTGCTCTCATGGGAACTGTCACACATGGAAGCAAAGATTTGCTTATTGACAATGGGGCTTCCAAACAGATGACAGGATTCAAGGAATATTTTGAGAAACTATCTAAACACAATTCACCCCATAAGGTAAAACTTGGGGATGACAACCAATATCCCATAAAAGGTAGTGGTGAATCCTCCTACAAGCTAGACTCTGGAAAGTATATGAAAATGAAGGATGTCTTTTTTGTACTAGGACTAAAGAAGAATATTCTCTCCATATTAGCACTAGATGCAAAAGGCATGAGGGTTGCATTTGTAGATGGTCAAGTCCTCATGTGGCCAAGAGGAAAGACTATTGACGATGCAATAGTAATTGGAGAATAAGAAGGAGGATTATACAAAATGAAGGGCCATCCAGAACAAGCTTTGGTCCATGAAACAATAGAGCCAAATGAAATTTTGCATAGAACACTTTCACGTGTGCATTAAAAAACACTACCCCTTGCAAGCAAAGCTATTGAAGGTCTTCCATAAATTCAGGAAAAACATGAAGGAGTCTGTAAAGGATGTGCGAAAGGAAAGAACACAAAGAAGACATTTCCAAGTAGAGAAAGCAAAGCAAAAGGAATCTTGGAAATCATTCACTCCGATATATGCAGTCCAATGTCATCTAGTTCTTTAAGCGGGTATGTATACTATGTTTCTTTTATTGATGATTTTTCTAGGAAGACATGGATATACTTTATGAAGAACAAAGATGAAGTATTCAGAAAATTCAAGGAATTCAAAGCCTTGATCAAGAACCACACTGAAAAGAAGATCAAGACCTTTCGATCAGATAATGGTGGAGAATTCACATCAAATGAATTCAAAGAGTTATGCAAAGATCCAAGGATTAAGAGGGAGTTATCCACTCTATATAATCCACAACAGAATGGGGTTGCAGAAAGGAAGAATAGAACTATCATGGAAGCTGCAAGAGCAATGCTTCATGATCAAGATCTTCCCATGCATCTATGGGCAGAAGCTACCAAAACAGTGGTGTATGTACAGAACCATACTCCACATAGAGTGCTCAAGAACAAGACACCTGAAGAAGTATTTTCTGGAAAGAAACTAGAAGTCAGCCATCTCAAAATATTCAATTGTCCAGTGTACATACACATTCCAAAAGAAAAGAGGACAAAGTTAGATCCTTCAGGAAAGAAGGGTATATTTGTGGGATACTCTGAAAGATCGAAGGCTTACAGAATATACTTCCCAGGATTCAAGAAGATCGACATCAATAGGGACATAACATTTGATGAAGACTCAGCTTACAACAAATCCAGAAAAGACCTACTGAAGATCCTAAAGAAACAAAAGCACCCAGAATTCATGACACAACCACGAACGAAGAAATTCAAGAAGAAGACCAAGAACTAGAAGAACATGTAGATCCACCTCAGGATAAGAATCATCACAAGAGGAAACCTGCCTGGGTACGAGAAGCTATCCAAGGTGTAGAAAGATATGGGGATACAGAAGAGAATCATAGATAAAGAAAGAGGACCAGGTCCTACTCTGGGTATGTAGCTTTATTATGTGACTTCATCGATAAAGAACCTTCCAACTATAAAGAGGCAGCAAAAAGAAAAGAATGGAAGGATGCTATGATCGAAGAGTATCAATTAATCATGAAGAATGATGTTTTGGATATTGTCCCAAGACCAGAAGGGAAGTCTGTTGTAACTTCCAAATGGATCTACAAGATCAAGCATGCTGCAGATGGCAGCATAGAGAAATATAAAGCAATATTTGTGGCTTGTGTCTTCTCACAGAAAGAAGGAATAGATTATGAAGAAACATTTGCTCCTGTAGCCAGATACACTTCCATCATATCAGTACTTTCTTTGGCTGCAGTGATGAAATGGAAGATACACCAAATGGATGTCAAGACTGCTTTCTTGAATGGTGTAGTGGAAGAGGAAGTATATGTAGAGCAGCCACTTGGTTTTGAGACACATGATAGGGAGTCTCATGTGTGTAGATTGAAGAAATCCCTGTATGGTTTGAAATAGGCACCCAGGACATGTTACGGCAGAATTGATGGTTTTCTATCCAATTTGGGCTTTACCAAAAGGAAAGCAGATTCCAACCTTTACTACAAGGTTGAAGATGGCAACCCAGTGATACTCCTAATGTATGTAGGTGATCTATTTGTAATAGGTATGGATGGGTTGATTACTGATACGAAGAGGAAGTTTGCTGCCAAGTTTGAAATGAAGGACTTGGGTATGATGCACTATTTTCTAGGCATGGAGATGTGGCAGAATGCGGATGGAATCTCCCTCAGACAAGGGAAGTATGCAGTATAGATCCTGAAGAGTTTCGGGATGATGGACTACAAGGCCATGACCACACCTATGGCATTGAACCTGAAGCTATTGAGTGATGCTTCATAAGAAGCGGTTGATTTTACAATGTATCGTCAGATGATTGGGTCCTTGATGTACCTGACAAACACTAGACCAGATATTTGCTTTGTTGTGAACACCTTGAACCAGTTCCTGACAAATTCGAGACATGTTCACTTGATTGCTGCAAAGCATATTCTGAGGTACCTAAGGGGTACAGTTGATTATGGGCTCAAGTATGAGGTGAATCGGAAGATTAACCTGGAGGGTTATGTTGATTAAGTTGGGCAGGAAGTTCCATTGATACGAAGAGCACTTTAGGGTGTTGCTTTAGTGTGGGATCAAGTGTAATCTCTTGGTTTACCAGGAAGCAATCATGTGTGGCACTGAGTACAGCTGAGGTAGAGTATGTCACAGCTTGTTCAGCTAGTTGTGAGGAAATATTGTTGAGGAAGCTATTTTCTAATTTATTTGATCTCTAGTTGGATGCTACTTGTATATATTGCAACAACCAGAGTTGTTTGAAGTTGTCGAAGAACCCAGTGTTCCATGACAAGTCAAAGCATATCGAGATCAAGTATCACTATATCAGGGATATGGTGCAGAAAGGAATAGTGAAGCTCCAGTATGTTGCGACGGATGAACAGATAGTAGACGTGATGACAAAGCCATTGGCCAGAGTGAAGTTTGAGTACTTCAAGGAGAAGCTTGGTGTTCTCTGGATTGAGGTTCCCTCCAAAGGGAAGTGATGAGTTCGTGAGCCATTCTAACATGGTGAGAGGATTGGTTCCTTCCATGGTCAGATGTAAGGGTTGAGCCATTATGTCATGATGAGATGATTGGTTCCTCGCATGTCAAATATGAGTGCTGAACCATTCTGATGTGACTGTAGGATTGGTTCCTACATGATCAGATATAAGTGCTGAATGCCATTCTTGGAATGGAGGCACCTAGTCAGTTACCAAGAACACTCAGTCTGGGACTGAGGGCCATTCTAATGTGATTGTAGGATTGGTTCCTACATGATCATATATAAGTGCAGTACCATTCTGATGTGACTGTACGATTGGTTCCTACATGATCAGATATAAGTGCAGAGCCATTCTGATGTGACTGTAAGATTGGTTCCTACATGATCAGATATAAGTGTAGAGCCATTCTGAGGTGATTGTAGGATTGGTTCCTACATGATCAGATGTAAGTGCAGAGCCATTCTAATGCGATTGTAGGATTGGTTCCTACATGATCAGATGTAAGTGCATAGCCCTTTCGACATGTAGGTAGGATTGGTTCCTCGCATGGTCGAATGTAAGTGCTAGGTCTTTCTGACATAGATGACTAGATTGGTTCCTCTCATTATCAGATGTGAGTGCTAAGCCTTTCTGACAAGGTTGTGGGATGTGTTCCCACATGGTCAGATGTGAGTGTTGGGCGTGCCTTTCTTATGTGATTGTAGGATTGGTTCCTACATGATTAGATGTAAGTGTTGGGCAGGCCATTCTGACTTAGGGTCAGATATAAGTGCTGGAAAATACCTACATGGAAGCTAGGCCTACAACCAGCATGAAAAAGGGCTGGCTCTGTAGAACTTCCTATGACGAGAAGAATCAAGAGATCAAACTTGTGATGATGATCCAGCAGAGATGTTCTAGAACCAGAGATGATCCAAATCAAGTGATGATCCATATCCAGTGATGATGATCCAAATTGAGTGATGATCCAGATCCAGATGAAGATGAATTGAATATGAAGATGACTTAAAGATGACGAGGACTCGATGATGATCCAGATGATACAGAGAAGAAGACTTGTGTTGCTAAAGTGTGTCAAGAGAATACCTTCCTAGTTAAGAGGGAGTGTTGATGTAATTGTAACTTTAGAATGTATTCACTTGTATATCTTATGTATTGTACCCCAATGTTTATTCCGGGAAGTGTTTGTAATGTAATTGAGTCAAGTCATGCCCCGATGTTCCAATCGGGAGTTTCTATAATGTAAACAAGTCATGTCAAGTCATTTTGGGTAACCCTCCTACTGATCAAGGGTTAAATTCCCTGCAGTTGCGAGGCCCTAGGGTTATTAGACTCTCCTAGTGAGTTATTTTCAAGTCGGGAATTAATATAAATATAAGAGAGTGAGCCTCTCTATTTATCACACACTCACTCACACTCAGTTGTAGTGCATAGCTGAGGGAGAAGAAGTTGTTGGGGCTAGAAAAAAAGAGGCTACTATTGTCGGGAGATCATCTTACTATTTTGGGGTTTTACTTTTGGTGTTGATTCTATCTCTGAGGAAGTTGTGGGTTTTTCTCCATTTATGGTTTCCCCAAGGAAAAACACTATGTTCATTGTCTCTTGTGTTTGATTGTTGTGTTTGGTATTCTCTTAGTTAAAGATCCTAATATAATGCTAGCTTAAATGTTTAAAATCTAACACCTCCAACCTTGAAAGTCAGAAATTGGAAACATAATGTGCAACAGGAACATATAAACACTCTTCTGCCTTCTACCTTCCGCACTTTATCTTTCCTTCTTTTGCACTTCGGAACTAAAAAATTGGAAATCCAAAATGTAAGACGGAACATCCAACATCCTTTGCTCCCTCCACCTTACACACTTCCGCTTTCTTCCTTCCACACCTCAGAACCCAAAAATCAAAACTCAAATATGTGATGGAGCATCTAATGGCCTTTCCACCTTCCGCCTTCCGTACTTCTGCTTTTCGCCTTCCACTACTCGAAAATCAGAAATTGGAAACTCAATATGAGAAGGAAATTTCAATGGACTTTCCTCCTACTGCCTTCTACACTTGTGATTGCCACCTTCCACACCTTCAAACTTGGAAAATTAGAAACATAACTCCTTATCTTAACCTTTTTTTGGTTTTCCACCTTTTGCCTTTCATAGGCGGATCCCGGGAGTCAGAAAAATCATTTTATTCCTTCTCTTTTCTCCTAATTTCCACCTTCTTCCTTTCATCTTCTGCGGGTGGATCCCAAAAGTCAAAAATACCACATTATTCTTTGATTAAACTTCTTTCTCCCGCCTCCCGCATTTTTCCTTCGGCTGCAGACCCCAGGGTGCAGAAACACTATAATATTCCTTGTTCAACTTTCCCTTTTCTGGTTTCCACCTCCCGCCTTCTGCAGGTGGATTCCAAGGGGTGGAAACACTAAGTCAATATGCATTCTGACCTATGTCATAGGCTTTTAGCCTCCAGGAACTTAAGCAAATGCATTACAAAAACACAAGGAATATACAAAAGAAAAATGCATAAAACATACAAGGTATAAATAAGCAATTACAGGGACATTCGTACACAAGTAAACCTCTACTTGATCATCAACAAGCATTCCACATGAACATAGAAATTCATCATATTCATAAGCATTCTGCATAACCAATATATACATTCATAAGAAAATGCATTGCATAAACAAAGTAACAGAGACACTTATCTTGATCATTAAGCTATCCCACAACTAGCTATGTCATTGCAACATTCCACCCAAACATAGGCCAGTGTGCTCATTAATCTCTCAACACACTGGCACCCATGAGCTAGGCATGATTTTCACAAGGAACTAGGGAACAACAGGCTTACATGTAGCCAACACACATCAAAACACAGTCAACCAACTAACATTTGGGTTTCATAGACTTTCTAGCCAGGCCAATAAACAATTGAAATTCATAGGCTACTAATTCCACAAGCCAAAACACAATAGGACACAACCAAACCATCTAACATTTGGGCTTATCTGGATGCTAAGGCAATGAATAGGTAGAAGTGCTTGGCTAGTGAGATCAACCCTAGAGCTAAGGATACCTACACTAGATTTGGCTTGGTCTCCATGACTCCACCCCACCCTACTCAAGCAAGTATTCCTTTCCCTGCTTACACAATCCTTCAAGCCATACATTCCCTCCAGTGTTCTCTCATTTGTGTAGGCCAGATTTACCAACCCCCTTTGATCTTTGTGTGTGGTTCCTCTCTTTACTAGGCTTATCATCCAATCTTGGCCCTACTCCACTCCTTAGCCTTCAAACCAAAATAGTGATGCACTACATAGAAATCCACAAAGAAAACATATCCCACGAGCTTCACTCTGTAACACAATGAAAATCACTGTGAAACCACACTTCCATGAGTCAGAAGATTGAAACAAACTTCCCTAAACAATAGATCATTTCATAATAGTGTTAGGAAAACCATGGAGGACTATATTATCATTAAACCGAGATATCCCCACTGCCCATCACTCAAAAAAACACAGTGGAAATCCTCTTTCGCTACTCAGGGTAGTGAACCAACACACATGCATGAACAATTGATTAGAATGATCAAATGGTCTGGGATGACAAAATGGTATAATAATGAACAACCATGAACAGAAGACACAACTCTCCCCCCTCGAGGCTCTACCAACAGCGCGAATGAACCCAATGTTCAGCACGACCCCGAGATGAGGGAATGAGAACACATTTTCCCATGATTTTACTCCCTGCAAATGAAATAGCATGGCCTCCTAGGATGGAGACCTGCAAGCTTGCTCAGGCAAGCCATCAAGCTGCCATGTCTTTCTCTTCCCAAGGCATTAACTGCCTCAACCAACTTTTGGAAGAAATTGATGATTAAGGACAGAGGACAAAAGTAGTTGAGGGTTCATGGGTTTCCCCATTGACATCCGGCTACACCCTATTGGTTCAAGGGCCGACTCACTCCCCACCCTATCCCTTATGGAATCATCCCCCCATCTCTTTCATGTTGCAGTTCCATAGCTAGTTGTGGTATTTTATTAATTTGTACATTTACATGATATATCAAAATATATATTGTGCTTTACTTATCACTATCACCATAGGTATCATCCTTGATCACCTATCCACAAAAAATTTATCAATGGCAGGGCCTTGGCCTTGAGATCCATGCCATGATCTCAATACAATTTTTACATCATGTACAATTAAATACCATGGGGTCAAAAGTGGGGTATTACAACCCCCTCCCCCTTACAACAACATTGTCCTCAATGCTTTAGCATCTTAAACAAAATGCTACACTGGCACCGCCCTCAGTGCTCCATGCACTTAAACAAAAATGGGTGTACCAACCATATGGTATCCTCCAGCTCCCATGTAGCCTTATCAGGACCATGATGCTCCTTCTGCACCTTTATCTGTCCAATGGTACTATCTAGAAATATTCCAGGTCCTTGATTGCATGCATGATTCCATACCACCAGTCTCTTTCCAGTCTTGTAGAATCCTTCTCCACATCTTGGAACATCTCCAATGTCTTTGACATCCAGCAATACCTATGCTCAAGCCCCAAGCAATGAGTCAATTCTCATGTTAGATTCACAAGATTTTTGAAAAATCATGGATGAATCACACGCATATATATATAGATATAGATATAGATATAGATATAGATATAGATATAGATATAGATATAGATATATATATATACATATATATATATGTATATATATATATGTATATATATATATACATATGTATATATATATATGTATATATATATAGATGTATATATATATACATGTATATATATATACATGTATATATATATGCATGTATATATATATATATATATAGATATATAGATATAGATATATACATAAAATCAACAAGTAATTCAAATACTTATCTGCATAAGTATCTTCTTTTGGCTCCACAGATATCCAACTTGGCTTTATACAACCATGGAACCCACAAAACCTAACCCACCCCATGCAAGGGTGTGCATTAAAAGGTATCCAAGTTTCTGCAAGCCCTGGATCACCTAAAATTATCTCTCAACTAAGGTCTGATAGCTCTACTTCAGAGCCTAACACTTCCTCTAGGTGCTCACCAAGCGTAGGTGCTTCCTTTCCGAACACCACAACGAATTTATTCACATGTCATATTCATTCCTTTAGGATGAAATCTATAACAATATTTTAAAAACCATGGCTGCATCATATGCTCATGTGTATTTACATAAAATAAACAACAACAAAAGTTTCTAAGTAAACAAAATACTTATCTGTATAGAATCTCTCAACTAAGATCTGGTATCCCTGCTCTAGATCCTAACACCTCTCTGGGTGCTTAATGGCAGCTCTGCTTAAGGGGTTAGAACCTTCTCCAAGTGCTCACCAATTCTCATGTGCTTCCTTTCTATACACCATAATATATAGGGGTTATTCTCTTCATGGATCCCCCACTCTCGTGACAGTCCCCTTATAGCGTGAATGTGTGCAGAAAGAAGTCTGACCAGATGTCTTACACCCTAGGTGTCCCCAGTGATTCATACCGGTGCCTAGATGATCAGAGGGGTGAAGCTATGTACCCAAGTACATCCTTCCATAGGATCCATCTATCCTAAACACATCCTTCTGAGAAGCTATGTACTCCAAGGGCGTACTATCATCATCTCACTTGCATTACATACTAGCATGTAGTTCACATGAGATGTCATCATGAAAATTTCAATCATAGATTTTCAAATCTATCTTATACATAGATAAATTTCCAAATATCAAACAACCGATAACATTGATAGTCAAATCAAAATCTGGATTCACAATTCTGCTTCCTATAGAAAATCAGATTTTTACAACCATGAGGCCATCCTATTATTGTTTGTCTTTTGCAAGTGGGAGCACTTATCCCCTACTTACACATACCCCCCAAAACCTAGACATTCACATACAACATGGAATCCTAACACCATTTTAGATCATCCAAACAGTCAATTAGCAATAAACCACAAAATTTAAAAGATAAAATTCTAAAACATATTATGTTCAGAGGTTAGATTTTAGTCATGAGATCCTTCTTATAGCACATGGTAGTTTCCTCCCTTGGTTTCATTGGGTATAACCATACTGCTCTGTTCAATTCATTCTACCTGTAGTCTTCAGGAAGTTCTGATATGATTGTACATACATACGAGGGTCATCTCCTCATGGAACTACAATTTCACATGCATTCCTCCTCAGCCTATACATAGGCTCCACTTTACCTGTAGAATATCCTTCAGTGAACCCTCTGTAATATCCTGCAAGTCCCATAAAAGATCTTACATTTGTCATCTTTCTTGGCGCAGGCCAACTCATAATGGCCTCGATCCTTTCAGGGTCTACAGATATTCCTTTATCTGAGATAATGTGACGTGAACAATGAATCATATCTTTATAGAAGTCAAATTTTCTCAACTCTGCATACCACTTATGCTCCCTGAGCAATTTCAAAATCAGCCTCAACTCTTCCACATGTTCTTCCTCATTCTTTGAATAAGTAATAATTGCATCAAGGAAAACAAGAACAAACTTTTCCAAGAACCTGCTGGAAAAATCATTCATGAGGTACATAAACATAGCTGGTGTATTTATGAAACCAAATAGTACCACTACAAACTCATAAGGTGCATACCTTTCTCCTTTCATTTGATCAAAAGGGTCATCAATTCTAAGAAAAGTATATTTGTTCCTCTTAGCGAATCTGCTCAACTGTCAGTGATCAATACATAACCAGAGTGGACCATCTTTCTTGTTCACAAATAGGAATGGTGCTCCCCAAGGAGTCACACTTGGTCTAATGTACTTCTTTTCCAACAACTCTTGTAGCTACATCTTCAGCTTTGGCATTTCTGGTATGCTCATCCTACAAGGTTTCTAGGACACTGGTGCTGCTCTAGGCACAATTTTAGAGGTAAAATTGTTGTCCCTCTTTGGGAGAAGCCCTGGAATTTCATCAGGAAAAACATTTTTTAATTCCTGCAACACATGGAGGCCCTCCAACCTAGGAGTATCATTTTTTGTTGGCTCAAAAACATGAGTTTCATACCCACTGCAACCTTTCCCACATAACTCCTTCAGTTGCATTGCTTAAGACTACCTTCCAAATATCACTTTTGGAATGCCCTTAACCACCTTTAGTTTCCCTTCTTCATCTAAGCACTCAAAATTCTTGTTGTAATAATCAATATTTTCTCTATGTGCTTCCAACCAATCCATTCCAATGAGTATATCATAGGACCCAAGTGGAAACACATTCATATCTACACAAGTGACTAACCCATCCATGACCAATGGACGTTTCCTTAACACCTCACTGACCTTCTTCTTGGTTCCAATGGCTAGTTGGACTAACCATGATATTATATGCTTTGACTTCTTCAAAGTGTACATCTCAACAAGTCTAGGGGTGATACAGTTGTGAGTGGATCCAGGGTCATTCAAAATAGAAACAGTTTGTTCAGCAATCTCACCCTCAACTTCCACCACAGTTGAGTTATGGTCTTCCTGGTGGTATTCTTACACTGCACAAATTTTAGGAATGGTCCCTACTTCCTGACCCATAGTTTCATCTTCTTGGGTGATGTGGACTTGACCTTCATTCCCATTTTCAAGTGAACAATTCCTGTACAAATGGGGTCCTCCACATCCCCAACATTTGAGTGGTTTCCTTGGCATTTCCCTCATCACTCTAGCTGGCTCAATCATAGCTTGTGAAGGTTGTATTTGCTGCTTTAGGATGTGAGAAGGTTTAAAACATTTCATCCTTGGGTTAAGCTTCTCATTCTTCTTATGGGAATTTCTCCTACTCCCTTCTATCTCTGTTAACTGATTCATGGATTTTATCTGCCTTTAGAGGTCTGCCAAAATATGTAGCATGACTGTAGTCAACTGGTTTTGCTCTACCAACTTCTTGATCATCCTTTTATTTTCTTCTTTACAACCCTATAACTCTACCCTAAGGCTTCTTATGGTAGTTGTAGCATATGGGGAACTCTCTTGTTCCCTCTTCCCATCAGCTTCAGTTTCATTTTCTTCGATATTGTAAGTTGGCCTTACATAACCTTCCCCATGTGGACAACTCCTACGCAAATGGGGTCCTCTGTATCTCTAGAATTGGAGTGGATTTATGTTCTCTTGTGAATCTCTTGGATTTTCCCCCATAGCATCTTCCCAGTGTCCATAGGGATCCTGTGCATCATCCATGATGTTAATATTCTTGGTGCTGATCTTCTTTGACCTTCTTGGTCGGACCAAGACCAACTTTTCAATCTGCATTATGACTCTGCAAAATGTGTTAACAACAGCATTTGTTAGACAATCTCAGAAATTTAAAATTACTTACCAACTGCTTATTGCAGGCATGAATGGTCAAGATCATAATAGAATCAAGATATACGATCAAGGTGCATTTCATCGAGTTGTCTAAGTGTAGTAATTCTGCTAAATAGCAATCTTTCTCACTGCAGTTTTCTTTCTGCAACTAATTGTCTTAGCACATTTATACCAATTCTACAACCAGCAGCTCTGTTAAACCACAACCTGGGTGTTCTTTTCCATTTTAACTATTCAACTTGGCCCGTTTAGGCCCTTGTGCTACAACCTTAGCTCTGATACCATAATGTCACGTCCCTATACACTAATGCAGATAAATTAAAAAATTGCTTCAAGAACATTTGTTCTCTTTTCAAACACTGGGAATGGACGCTAACTCACTCTACCACCTTCATTATCAGGCTTCAGAACCCCTATACATTTTTGTAACAGTCGTTATGCCCTTGAAATATCCTGTCTATGACCAAAATGAACATTTCCGCACTGGACCTGTCTTTCCACGGGCTGCGTTCCGCACCTCGCTTTCCTCCCTTTCGAGCTCAAAAGTCAGAAATCAAAAACATAATGTGCAACAGGAACATATAAACACTCTTTCGCCTTCCTCCTTCCACCTTCTGGACTTTTTCTTTCCTCCTTCCACACTTTGGAACTCGAAAATTTGAAATCCCAAATGTGCGATGGAACATCCAACGACCTTTTCGCCTTCCACCTTCTGCACTTCCCCTTTCTATCTTCTGTACCTCGAAACCCAGAAATTGGAACTCAAATTTGCGATGAAACTTCCAACAGAATTTCCGCCTTATGCCTTCTGCACTTCCACTTTCTGCCTTCCTCTCCTTGAAATTCAGAAATCAAAAACTCAATGTGTGAAGGAACTTTCAATAGCCTTTCCACCTGCTTCTTTCTGCACTTTTGATTTCTACATTTTGCACCTAAGAACTCGGAAATAGGAAACATAACTCCTTATCTTAACCTTTTTTTGGTTTTCCACCATCTTCCTTTTTCCTTCCATAGGAGGATCCCGTGAGTCAGAAAACTCACTTTTTGTCTTATATTTTCTTCAGAACCACACTTCTACGAGTCAGGATATTGAAACAAACTTCCCTGAACAACAGGTCATTGCATAACAGCATTGGGAAACCATGGAGGAATATATTCTCATAAAATCAAGAGATATCCACTTCTCATCACTCAGTGGAACTCCTCTTCCACTACACAAGGTAGTGAACCAACACACACACACATGAACAACTAATCAGAATGATTGAATGGCCTAGGATGAAATAATGGTAGAATAATGAACAACCATGAAATAAAAACATGACTCTCCCCCACAGAGCTACCAACAGCGTGAATGAACCCAATGTTCAGTACGACCCTTGGATGAGGGAATGGGCATGCATTTCCTTGCAGGTTTACTTGTTGTAGAAGAAAGAATGCAGCCTCCAAGGATGCATACCTACATATTTTCATGATTGCTCAATCAAGCCATCATACTTCTATTCACCTTCTATTCCTTTCTTTGTCTAAGGAATTAACTTCCTTAACCAACTTCTAGAAGAAAATGATGATTAAGGACAGAGGAAAAAAGTATCTAAGGGTTCATGAGTTTCCCCATTGGCATATGGCCACACCCTATTGGCTCATGGGTTGACTCACTCCCCACCCTATCCCTTGTGGAATCATGCCCCCATCTCTTTCATGTTGCAGTTCCATAGCTAGCTGTTGTATTTTATTAATTTGTACATTTACATGATATATCATAATATATATTGTGCTTGAGTTAGAACTATCACCAGAGGTATCAGCCTTGATCACCTATCCACAAAACATTCATCAATGGCAGGGCCTTGGCCTTGAGCTCCATGCCATGATCTCAATACAATATTTACATCATGTACAATTAAATACCAGCTACTGGATCAAAATATTTCCTTTATGGAGGAATATGATCCAGTTACTAGGCCCATTTTTTGCTGTGAGATCTCCCATCTCACTTGATTTCTTAGACGTAATTTTATCATCAAATGAAACTATCCTTGAAGTCATAAACATTTGGTTGTACCCACCCAAGTACATCTTTTATGGGGCCATTGGGAGCATATTTGTTTTAAATCCACCGAAGTATAGGAGCATCCTTTGTATGTTCCTCGATCTTATGAGGCATATTTGGAAGCATGCATATAGGTTTAGGTTATCCCTCTATGAAGATGCATTTGAACCTTTTGCAACCCAAACTTTCCATAGGGTCAAACCTGTTGGAAATTGGTGGGTCAACCCATCATATCTGTATTTTCCACCATTCCGACAGAAGATCCTACCAAACATGGGACACCCTGGTCAACACCCCATTGCCATTGTGGTGTCCATGTTGAGTTATTCTCATAGGCTTGGGAGCCCAATTAGTCCCATCATGACCTCGAGTTTGAGACCGCATACTTCTCTTCCATACATTTCTGACCATTTCCTGATGGGCTCCCTATTTTGTGTTAGTTTACATAAGCATCTGTTAAAATGTCTGCATGAACATTTGTGCTTACTGCTTCGCTGCTCATTGTTGATGTTGAATATATTCCTTTGTAGTCACTTTTTGCTCAAAATTCCTATAAACCATTGCTTATTTTTAAGTTGACCTATACATGCGAGAAATATTTGATTCAAGTAGTTGATGGACCATGATTCATTGTGATTTATGATTTTGGTGTTCTTCGCAAGAATTAGTATGAAGTAAACCACATTTCCCCCTTCCTACTTGTTCATCGCATCAAATTGGATAACCGTAGTTACTTGGTTCTATTTCACCATCTTTTGACACATAATCCTTCTTCAGATATCCAACTGATGGAGGGAACATCCGTAAGAGTGTGCACAAATAAATTAGCCCTTTTTTGCAATATGTATCTTTTCCTTGGCCTGACTCATGCACTTGAAAAACGGAGTATTCCCATGAAACACTTGTTCCCTCCCATGCACCATATCATTCTCTATTCTTTTTTCAAGCCACTAAATGAAAAAAGTACCAAAAAATAAAAACACAAAAATCAAAAAAGGGGAAACTTGAATCTTGCCATATTGAATCTTTGAGACAAAGGCAACAGTTAGTAGTAGTATCCCTTGAACATGGTACATAATTTTGTATCCGTTGTCATTACACCATTTACATTTTCCTTAGGAAGTTGTACTAGTAATCTGAGCAGATCTCCATTGATAGGTTATCCTTCCTATCATCTATAGAGCTTTCGTTAATTCATATGGAATTGAAAATTTTCACAATGCTTGGTTACTCGATTCTTATGTTTCCAAGTGTCCATTCTATGTCATGTAATGTGTTCAAGGGAATTCAAACCAATGTTGGCCATTCATCAATTATACCTGATCAATCATGTCCACCTTCCTTGTGTCAGTATACAATGTTGGATCTCTCAGCTCTCCAAATTATATCAGCCTATTGATCTCAATTTTGTCTCAGTTGATGTGGGATGCAATCAATTCCCTCCTTCTGATGGATCTATTCCTATCGACACCAAATCATCATCTAGTAAATGGATGTAGGAACCCTAGTGAGTACCTTGTATCTTACAGTCATTAGTGGTAGGTTTCCTTGCAAATGATAGTGGGTATACATTAATGACTCCTGGTTGTTTGATTCTACAAGTGTTCAATGTCAAAACATCCATTCAAAATTGTTAGTTTGTACTCGAGTACCTTGGATTCCATCATCGTTCTCAGTGGGAGTTGTATCTATTAATGGTATACATCAATGACCGGTAATCATATGGTGTTTAATTATGGTCAACATCAGCTCATTTATTCACATTATATAAACACATACCATTGTTGGTTTGTATTAAATAACTTGGGAAATACAGTTCTATCACTCATTGATGCACTTCCTGAGTTGCGTAAGATTAAAATGCCATGTCAAAGTACCCTGAATACCCTGATATGTTGCACTCATCAAATGTGCACTTATACGTTTTTACAAAAAAATTACTTTTGACATGGATCCACTATGTATTGTTCGTGGCCATGCTTGTTTATTGTTGAGCATGAGTATACCTGCCTCATGAAGATATTGTAAATTTGGGAAATTTCCTTGTTTAACATGCAGGTGTTTCTCCAACTCATGCGTTCATAAACCATCATTTTACATCATGCCTTGATCACTAAAGAGTATCAGCGCAAAGAGTATCAGAATGAAATAGAAATCAATGTATTTCATCCCTTAGCATAGCTTTAGACTTCACACATTATGGGGAATCTGTTAATAATAAAATCAACGCCCTTGAGAGTGTTGGTCTGAAAACGTATTTCTATTTTTCCTGCAACATGAAGATCAGAGTTCTGGAATAATTGAGAGCTTCAATATCTGATTTGACCACTGCTTCCACAAAGGAAGAAATGTTTGAAAACAAGGTATCTCTAAAGAGGCCAAGTCCATGACCACTTAAGGGCCAAAACCCAACTCCTATAACTCACACAGTGGAAAAAAATACCTGACATGGGTATTAATTGACCCAAAAATACCGAAAATCAAGTTGAAATGCCTAAAAACTAAGGAAATTGGGTTTTTTTGAAGGAAATCATCAAAAATCCTAATCCCACATTCATGGTTAAGAGATTGGATGCTCAAAGCCCAATCCTATAAAAGGAAGGCATATGAGGTGAATTAGAAAAGACAAGTAAGAAAATCAAAGGCATGTTGTAGGATTTGGAGGCTAGATAGAATCTTTTTCATATCAAGAGTTTTGGTGATCATTAGATTTGATGGAGAAGGATGGTTTAGAGTAAAGGAGAAAGGGATTCACCTATTATTGGGTTGTAATCACTTTCCTCCTATTTTTAATATGATGCAATTCAAGTTTCCCCAAATGTTGTGATTGAATCTATGTATTTTCATATGTTTTTGTCAATTTTTGGTAGGTATATTTCAAGTTTGTTTAAATTTTTCCAAAGTCTAGAGGTAAGGAACTAACAAGATGGTTGCGAATGGAGGCCTAAAGTCCATGGATTCTCAAGCAAATGGATCTTCCACAAACGGAACTTCAAGAGTTAATATCCTTTCTTCCTCCCCTCTTTCCTCTTTGAAAAGACTTAGATATTTTAGGAAGCTTTCAATTATTGCATATATTCTGTCAATAAAGATTCACCTCCCTATAGTGAATATTATATTAGTTTGTAGACATTTCCCTACAGAGAAATCTAATAACAAGGCCACCTCCACTCCAAAAGTTAAGTAATGAAGGCTGTCTCCTAGAATTAGAGGGGATTAGGGAGCGAAAAGAAAGAAGAAGCAATGAAGGACCTACTTCGCGTATCCACTCATGAGAGCGTACCAGTCTAGAAGACCAAAATGGAGTAACATGAGTTCCTTCAAGCTAGTAACTCCTTCTAGAAAAGAGGATGAGTTGCAGTTAGTGCTAGAGGAGCTTCTGGAGGGATTGGCACTTTATGGAACCATACCAAATTTGATCTAGTCCACACCTTCTCCTGCACTCACTAGATATTCACAAGCCTTTGTCACAAAGATTCAGGCCAACTGGTAAGTCTATTTAATATCTATGTCTTGGTTCTTTTCTCAAAAAAAAAAAACTTGTTTGAATCTTATTCAAGAAATTGTGAGTACCCATCAACTTGAGAATTTAATTCTAGATGGGGACATGAATATCACCCTCTCCTCCCTAGAAGAAAAGGGGAATCTATTGTTAGAGATCCACTCTGTGAATTTGTAGAAGACATTATAATGGATTGGGATATGGAAGACATTGAACCATCCCAAGGTCATTATACTTGGTCAAATAGAAGGATTGGTCCTGGTCATATAGCAGTTCGACTCAACATATTTCTGGTGCAACATTCTCTTATATTTATATGTTTCAATGCCGACTCCTCAATCCTTCCTTTCAGTGCCTCTGACCATAAACCAATACTCCTTGAATTATCCAAAGACCAATTATTAGACCCTATCCCCTTCTGATTCAACCCTAATTGGATTCAACGAGATGGATTTCATGAAATATTCCATTCAGTTTGGAAGGAACCGATCTTGAAATTTCTCTCAAGGCTTGGGACAAGACCATAAAGTCCCCTATCAAGCAAATAATGGAAGCCCAACAATTGTTGGAGAAACATCAACTCCAAATGGAAGTTCAAACAATGGATGTGGAAAGTCTAGAGAAAGAATGCTTGCTTCAACTCTCCCTCCACTTTGCTTGTCGATCGGAGGAGGATTACTGGCATCAAAAATTGAGAAGTATCTAGCTGCAGGATGGGGATAAAATTATCAGTTTCTTCCACAAACAAGCAGAGGGATGAAAGCAATTTAATTTGGTTAAGGAGATCCATGTTCAATACCATGAAATTAGGGATTTTCAAGGAATCAAGAAGGTGTCCCATCTACACTTCAGGGACATTTACATAATAGAAAGGCCTCCTTCTGTAAATTTCTTTCCTCCAGTGATAAATTTGATCCCTTCTCAGGTTAACCAGGAAGACAACAACTTGCTCATTGCTCTGGTCTCAAAAAAAAATCAAGAAATCCTTAGCTATTATGGAACCCGATAAATCCCCAGGCCCAGATGGATTTATAGCTATGTTCCTCAAAACCTACTAGAAGACAATGAAAAATGCTCTTTACAAGATGGTTCTGAAATATCAGGTTTGTAACAAGATTGGTGGTAGCACTAATTTATCCTTTTTGGCTCTTATTCCTAAAGAAAAAGGGGCCCTTTCCTTTGATCATTTTAGATCGATCTCTCTCTGTAATATTGGCTATAAAATTATCACGAAAGTCATGGCCAATAGACTAAAAAGTATCCTTCCCTCCATTATTCCTAAAAATCAAGGGGGGTTTATAAAAGGGATACATATCGCTGACAACATTATTCTTTTTTAAGAGGCAATCCACTCTAGTCTTTAGTGGAACGAAAAAGGTATGGTCATCAAATTGGATTTAACTAACTCATTTGATAGAGTAAGGAATGAATTTTTGTTTTAGTTCATGCATCGTTATGGCTTCTGCCTAGCCTTTATTGCTTGGGTAAAATATTATGTTGGAGGCCCTTTGATCACCCCTCTAGTCAATGGTCAAGTAGCAGGTTTCTTTCAAGCCTCCCATGGTCTTCGTCAAGGATGTCCCATCTCCCTGCTTCTCTACACTATTCAATATTTGGTGCTTAGATTCCAATTGAATCAGAGCTAGATTCATCAAGAGCTTATGGAAATTCATATAGCTTGAGGAGTCAAGGATATCAACCCTGCACAATTCCTTGATGGTATTATTCTATTGGGTGGAGAGAGAATCTACCCAGCCAAAAATTTCAAAAAAGAATTAGATATGCATCAAGAAGCATCGTACAACCAAATAAATTACAGGAAAAGTCAAATTTATGGATGGAACTACACTCCAAAAGAGATGTTAGAAATCACCAGGAATATGGAAATAGAAGGGAAAATCAATGGGAGGCTTTCAAATATTTAGGCATCCCTATTTTTAAAACATCTCCAAAATCCTCCAATTGGATCCCCCTGATTGACAAAATAAAAGCCAGAATATGCACTTGGGGTTCCTTGTGGCTAAATCCAACTGGGAAAGTCATGATCATTAAATTAGTATTCTCTAGGATTCATATTTATCAAAGCTCCATATTATTGGCTCTGAGAGGTATTATTTCAAATATTGAGGCTCTCCTCATGCATTTTCTATGGAAAGGAGGAAAACAAAATGAAAACAAGCATTCGTTGATCAATTGGGGGGAAATCTCAAGGCCAATTTTGAAGGGAGGCCTCCAATCTCATGACCTGCACACTCATAATTTATCCCTAAGGACTAAGCTTCTTTCGAATGTGATTTCAAGAAATATCTCTTGGAGTAATCAAGCTATGTGGAAAAATATTTCTCTATAACTCGGATCAGATTCCCAAAAACTCCTCCTAGAGTCACAAAAGGATCGTCTATTTTTTCCATCTGCATGAAGGCCCATGGATTCTTATCCCCTACCCTTACCTAGATCTTGGTAAACGTGAAGCAAATATGAATCTGGAAAGATTCTATTCTCAGGGACCCTCCTCTAAACTCTACTCCCAACACTTCTCAACTTAAATCCTTTATTCAGGCTCAAAATATTGTTACTCTCTAGGATATCTCCCTCTGGAACATTGATGGCTCCAAGGATTCAAAAGAATGGAATCTGTCGAACTTCCCTCCACATCTGATTGAGGGAAAGTTAGCTCTGCTCTCCTTTCTTCAAAGGAAGTCCCCGGTAGCAAAGAACCTCAAAGACACTTGGGGTTGGGGAAACAAGTTTGGTTTTTGCTCTATAGTTGTTGGTTACAAGCTTCTCAAACAGTCCCTCGTGTACCTGACAATCTAGCACTATGGAAAAGTGTTTGGAATGTTAAAAGTATTCCAAAATTAGACCTTTTTATCTAAACCCTAGCTCATAATAGTATCTTAATGGGATATAATATTTAGATAAAATGATCGAAAGGCCCGTCTCGCTGCCCCTTCTACCTCTCACAAGAGGAATCAGCCTGCCACTTACTTCTCTCTTGCCCCTTTGCAGAAGATGTTTGGAATCAATCTCTCTCCTTATGGTTGGGATCAGTCCAACTCCTTTGGGATATGGATTATCTCCTAAGTAACTAGATATCTCTATGCCCTTTCTCTGATCTCAAAAATGGTCTGATTAAGTCTTGTTGGTAGACTCTTCCTATATTTATTCTTTGGAAGCTTTGGCTCGAAAGAAATGCTCACATTTTTAGAGATAAATCTTCTTCAACTACTCAAGTTACTATCAAAGTAACGCTATTTTAGGGGACTACCTTAGATTCCTCTAGACTGATTCTAATCACCATCTGCTTTCCTCCTCTAAAGAGTCTTGGTTCCATAGTATCTCTCAAGATTTACCTACAATTTCTGCACCCTCTATTACTAGAACATATCCTTGGTAAATCAGGTTGGAGAAGCCTGATTTTACTAAATGGTTGAGCACCTTCCATCGACATACCCTTTTCTTCGATGGAGCATATAAAGAAAATCCAGGGGAGGCAGGAGGGGGGGGATTGTCTTTGACCCCAATGAATTTGAGGAAATGTCATATTCTTTCATTCTTGGAGAAGAAACAAACAACATTGCAAAAGATCTAGCCCTATGGCGAGCTCTCTCGCAAGCTCACGCACATGGAATATCTGAAATCATTGTGATTGGAGACTCTATACTAATCATCCACAACCTGGTGACAAATTCTCTTCCATGATCATATGAAGTTGTGGAAAATAGTAAATAAAATTCATAGACTTTCCAAAGCCTTCAGAAAAATAAACGTTTCCATGTCTTACGAAGTCTAAATGAAGTTGCAGATACGGTGGCAAAGGTTTCAATCCCCTTGAGCAAAGGGATTCCAAGTATAAATGGAATTTCATCCACATTTTAGATTCCATAGGACCTTGTGTGTGTCTTTGAAGCTCCTATCACTTGTCTTGACCATGTGGCAGTAGCCCTTAAATTCCCCCTACATGCTAGTCATGGCATGACAATCTGGGGCGTACGGGCTCATGACATGACGATCTGGGGCATGCGGGCTCATGGAAAGAGGCATGCGAGCCTCATAATCGTCAACCACAATATATATCTTAATTCCTAGGCATCATCTAAAATAACCTTGCACGATATCGTCTGCAGCATGACCTTGTTAGGGCGTCATTTTCCCTCCTTTCTCCCATGTGCGGATCATGTGATGAACTTTGTTTCGATTATGGAAAAAATGGGTGTAGAAGATGTTATTAAAGGTGCTAATTTGATAATAACTCTTCCTAGAACTACATATTATTATTTGGTTTATTGGTCTCGGAAGAGTAGAATTGTTGTTCTCTGGATCAGAAGGATTAACGTCCTCATGGCTTCAACTAGCTCAGAGTCCGTCGCACCTGTTGACCCCCCCACACCGATAGAGGCCAAGATGCAAGATATTCGAAGGAAATTGAGAGATCATAAGAGTTACCTCTTACGTCTGGACAAAGAAGGTGGCTAATGCTTAGAAATTGTGGACAAATACTTAATTCAAACCCAGGAATACTTTGTTGAATCCCTCTCGCAATCTAAATGGGAAATGCTAGCACTGTTGGAAGAATTGGAAATTCATTTTGAAAAGATGGAGTTGCAGGTTACAAGAATGGAAATAGAGAAGACCACTAGACCAATTTCTCCTTCGTGTAGAAGGAGCAAGTCGATAAGTTGACTTGAACAAGGACCGACATAGTCGATCAACCGACTAAGTCAATGGTATGACTTAGTCGATCAGTTGACTAATTCGGTCAGCCGACTAAACTAAAATATTAGGTCGGGTATCTGAAAATTCATGTCGGTTCACTGAACCGACAGGTAGTTATTTTGTAACTGTCTGTAAATTGTATATATTAGGCTGTTGAGCCAAACGAGAACTCAGTTCAGTTCTTTGCCTTGTATGAACTCATTGTATTAATATAATCTGTTTTATCCTATAT
This sequence comes from Pseudotsuga menziesii, assembly GCA_001517045.1. Taxonomy (NCBI): domain Eukaryota; kingdom Viridiplantae; phylum Streptophyta; class Pinopsida; order Pinales; family Pinaceae; genus Pseudotsuga; species Pseudotsuga menziesii. Next base: position 237,774 of record LPNX010363594.1, on the reverse strand, counting down.
GTTCTTGTCTCTTGTCTATGTTCTGTATTTATATATGTTTTAGTATGTATTATTGGTAACCTTATGTGATCTGTGAGATTACAACATTGGTTTCGTTGCTGGTAGTACATGACTGAAATATATGCTCACATATGATACCAGAGCAGGATATTAAGGACTGGTGGGAACGTAAAATTGCAAACTAATTGCAGAATTACGCATGAAGGAACAGATTAACAGTCGCTGAGGCAAAAGAAAGATTTTTTACAGAAACACATGAAAAGTTTGTCGAATCAATGCCCCAACTCTTGAAGCAACTCCTGGATGAGAAAGTCGGACACCACTAAAGAACAACAGTTGCTGGAGAAACTAATCCAAGGAGGCAGAACAAATTTGTTGGAGTAGTTTGAAAAAATCGCCGACAACTTCTGTGAGGAGTAGGCAGTCGAAGACAGAACTTCGGTAGAAACTGTCAAAGAGAAATTTTACACATATTTCACCGAACAATTTTTGTGTTCCCTACCGACCTTGCTGTTCAAATTCTTGATCGAGAAAGGAGCAAGACACATTGTTGAACCTCGACCACCACTGTACGAACAGCCATCAAATACTAAATGGGAGGAGAAGTAGAGGAAGTGGGAGAAATTCATTGCAGAAAGGAAGTGGGAATACTTCCTGAGCAAATAAATCTAACTATCCGAGCTTTCTAAAAGCATCGGGTAGGTAATGGGGGGGTAGCTAGTCATGTGTCGCAGATAGAGCATAGTGGATCCTAGTCGACCCAAACCAGATAGCCGTCACCAGTAATGAGAAGTTGACCAAAAGGGACATCGAGAGGATAGATCGTATGGAAGTATGTCAGAAATTCAGAAAGAAGAAAGGGATGAGAGACACAAGAGAATGGAAGCACAATGAGACATGGCCTTAGAGCTTCACAGAGGACAAAACCCTAGGGAGAACAATAAGGAAGAAAATCCACCAGAGTTGGGTCATGACCAACAGGAAGAGGGCGTCGAGCAAGAAGCATCCCCCAAGGAGGAAGAAGTGTGGATAGAGCAACTAGAAGCTCTCCAACTAAGAGCTCCCAATGAAGGCACAACCCTTTCCCCATTGAATCCACATACTATAATACAGACTATTGTCAAAGATGACCTCCAACTACGAGCTGGTGACTTCACTATATGGAGCCGACTAGGCGACGAACCAGACCCTGGACGACACCTTATTATATGTCGACCAGTGAAAGGGAACTGGGTGACATTCCAAGCGGCAGCCTCCCTCCGAAGTATCCACTTGCTCTTACCAACACATGAAGGAGCACCCCCCCCCCCCACCAAATATAGCTTTAGAATAAATTGAACAATCAGACCTGCGAACCAATAGTTGCAGTGAACCACCGATAGGAGAAGTTGGCACTAAACAACTGCACGTCGACCAAGAATCGAAAACCGATGGGAACGCCAGTTCCATCAACCAGAATTTCACAGGAACGCCTACATCAATAACCCCACCACCCCCACCTCCTCCCCCGCCAACTTCTGAGAGCAGTGAAAGTGATTCAGACATGGGTCACAGATCGGCTCACATTCCTCTTTATGAGGGAGACGAAGACCCCCAATGACATTGGTTCGTCTACGAGTCGACCTGGGAAGCCAACCAGGTTACAAATGAAGATCAACAAATGGCACAGTTCACAGGAGCCTTAAGGAAAAGGGCATTGACATGGTACATGACCTTTTTGGAGAGACAACCCAGAGCAACAAAAGCCGAGATTAAGGTGCAGTTCTTGTCATTTTTTAAAAATCCAGATGCTGAGCACCTGGTCGCGAAGAAACTCAAAACCACTTCACAAAAGCCAGGAGAATCTATCCGTGACTACGACAAGCGGTGGAAAGATTTACTGAGACAACTGGATTACGTTATTGATGAACAGTTACTAATTCAATGGTTTCTTGCAGGACTATCGAAAAAAGTACATTGACACATTAGTCTGGAGACGTTCAAAACGTATGAGGATGCGCTAACAAAACCTCTTCAGGTGGAGATGGATGAAGACATACCTGCTTACCCCACAGACCACAGATTGGAACAGCAACTCGAGAATGTACAGAAGTCTCTGAAGGATCTCAGCCTCAAGAATCAGGAGATCTGGTGCACTAAATGCTCAACTAACGGCCATTCGAAAGATAATTGTCAACAAGAATATAGTCGACAAGAATTCCGCTTTGTATAGACCAAATCCTTTTGCAACATTTTCCAGGAACATGGAGATCACTCTACAGCAGATTTCCCGTTTAATATGAAAAACGGCAAGGCTTCTTGGTGTGCAATCTGCGAAACCAAAAGTCACAACACCGCCGACTGTAAATTAAACCTAAAGAACCGACAGAAATATCACGCGGTATATCAAACAAATGTGGTGGCGCAACATAATGAGCAAAACAATCCACCAAATGATCAGAACGAACAAAGATACGATGGTCGACGATATGAGTGCCGATACGACAATCGATGCCAAGGTTACGGAGGAAGAGGTCGATTCCCTGGGAATCGCGACATACGCCCGCGTCGACCCACCCAGTGTTTCATATGATACAAAGAAGGTCACCGGTATGCAGATTGTCCATACAAGGATAGGACTGATTTCAAATTCTGTACCCACTGTGGAGTAGGCGATCACTCGCTTGAGGATTTCCCTACTATGTTAGAAAAAATTAATACCAAGAAAAATTTTAATGTCTTGTCTTGTGTACAGAAGCATGATGTAATAACTACTAAAAATATACATATTGTCACTCGACAAGGCACAAAAACAGGACCCGATAACCCTCAAATTAGTAATATTAAAGAAACAAATGTCTATCCTACACCGCAGCATGAAAAACAAACGTATAAAGAAGCCACACATGTTTTTCAAAACATTGCATGACAAGAAGACCTCGACAATAGTCGACCTAACACAATACATCGATTAATCCAACTCACTCAAACAAATAAATCAGTATCTCAGTTCATATATTTATTACATGAAATAAAAGGCACCAACCCTAAAAAACAAACCAAAAACATCTGCAGCTTGAACCAAAAAGACAAAAGTGATGCCGACCCACTTGTCGACCTGGAAATCGAAGGTTACCACGTCCGACAAGTAGTGCTCGAATTCGATTCACAGGTAAATATCATGACCCGAGACACTTGGGAATAGATGGGAAAACCTCGACTTTACGAGTCAGGCATTTACCTAAAACTCGTTGACCAAGGCCTGATTGAACCCATTGGGGTTTGGAAAAACATCGACACGACCATCAAAGGAATCTCGACCAAGGTTGATTTCGAAATTATTGACCCAAAGGAAGGATCTAGTTCCTTCCCGGCGCTAGTCGGTCGACCTTGGGGTCGGAAGATGAAAGCATCCATATTTTTGGACAAAGAACAAATCAAGTTAAAAGGAAATGGTCAAAAAGTCATTGTACCCATTCATCCATCCCACGGAGAGCCTTGGACTGAACCCATTGATAAAGAAGTCGATGTCAGAAAGCTTTACCAAATCCACAACAATACAGACTACACAGAACCAAACATCCATGGAGAACTTCACTTAGGTAACCAGGACTCAATCGGTTATAACTCAGATGCTAAATTATATGGCTGGGAGATTGAGAATTAAGAAACACAAGCAAGAGGGTGTTGGACTATACAAAAAGTACAGAAAAAACCCACTACAGATCTAGACGACTGCTTCGACTTACTTTGTTGAGCGATTCGGAGGAAATAAATTAACCCAGCAAGCCCAGATACCTATCTTTATCCAAGGTCAAAACCCAGAAGAACATATCAAAACTTGTGAAACAGAGTGGAGAAGACTGGGATATAAAGATGACAGAGCCTGGCCACATTTGTTCCCCTCAACAGTAGCCGACTTGCCAAATAAATGGTATAAGATGGAGGAAGCTAGAGGTGAAACCTTCTTTTGGCACGAACTCAAGGAAAATTTTATTAAAGACTTCAGCTTCTTACCTAAAATGGAAAATCTGGTTGAAACGGCAACACAAATTAAACAATTTCTCCAACCGACCGAAAAACAACCCTCCCAAGACCATTGACAGATAAAAGATTGTAACAATATACAAATATGCTCAAAATCACAGTCAACCCGTTTACAATTAGAAAATGAACACATCGAAGGAAAGAGCTTGAGATGAAAATCGAACCACATCGAAACGAAAAAACCTCTCCGATCCATCCTGAAAATTGCAACAATAGAAAAAGAAGATATCGACAGAATGACTGTAGCCGACTTCCCTGCCACATTTTCACAGTTCAAAGAAGGAATTCAGCCGATTAATGAAGCTAAAGCACCAGAATGGCTAGATGCCAAAGTAAAAACCAAAGAAGTCGACATCTCAAACGATGATTGACCAAAACTAGCAAAAATCGATGACTATTGGAATGAACAACAGACCGCAGAGATCGTGAACTTACTAAAGGAGGTCCAAGATGTCTTTGCCAGGGACTATAAAGATCTAAAAGGCTTAGTCCAAGAAATGGGCGAGATGAAAATTGATACTAAACCTGATGTTCGACCTATTAAGAAAAGACCCTATAAACTGGCTCACAAGTACAAGGAAATAGTCAAAAAGGAAATCGATAACATGTTAGCAGCAGGGATCATTTACCCTATCGACCAGTCAGAATGGGCAAGTCCAATGGTCGTACAGCCCAAGAAACATGACTCGACCAGGTTAATAATTTGTGTTGAATTTCATGAACTCAACAAAGTAACACTGGCAGATCCATTCCCAACCCCTTATGCTGATGAAATATTGAATGAAGTTGCAGTACACAACTGCTACTCATTCACTGACGGTTCTTGGGCTATAACCAAGTACCAATCGCTAAAGAGGATCAAAAGAAGACAACATTTGTGTGTGAATTTGATTCCTTTGCTTACAGAGTTATGCCTTTTGGATTAAAGAATGCACCTTCAGTGTTTTCTCGAATTGTTGTCAAGACATTCCAAGAATACATATATAAGACCATGGCAGTATACTTCAACGACTAGACAATATACTCCACCTTAAAAGACCACTGCACATGGCTCATACTTATGTTGGAGAGATGTCGACAAATTCAACTCTCCCTGAAAATTAAGAAATGTATATTTATGACTCCCATAGGCATACTATTAGGGAATATTGTCTGTAAAGTAGGTATCAAGGTCGATTTTGCCAAGATTAAAATTATCCTCGACTTGAAACCACCCGTAAACCCTAAACAAGTCAAGGTGTTACTTAGCCATGCAGGCTATTATAGAAAACTCATAAGACACTATTCAGATATGACCCGGTCCTCTAGAAGAACTCCTAAAGGAAGATCAAGAATTTAAATGGACAAAGGAATGCCACATCTCTTTTGAAAAATTGAAAAGAAAATTAGTCGAAGCCCCCATTCTAAAATTTCCAAACTGGTCGATCAAATTCCATGTGCATATTGATGCCTCAGGAATAGAAATAGGAGCAATCCTAACTCAACCAGGGGATGATGGGATGGATTACCCTATAGTTTACGGCAGTCAAAAATTAAATAAAGCTGAAAGAAACTACTCAACCACAGAGAGAGAAGCCCTAGGTATGGTCTTTGCCCTCCAAAAATATCGACATTACCTTTTAGCCAACCCCTTCACATTCTATACCGACCATCAAGCCCTGAATTACCTTTTCAATAAACCGCTCCATCATGGGAGGATTTGTCGATGGCTACTTCTCTTCCAAGAATTTGAGTTCGAAGTTGTTGTCCGTCCAGGAAAGCTAAATGTCAGGCCCGACCATCTATCCCGCATAGACACAGGAGAGGAACCAACCGGAGTCGACGACAACTTACCCGATGCACATTTATTTTGCATAGAAGAAGTTCCAGAAGAACTAGAAGAAATAGCTCAGTTCTTAGAAACCGGTTAGGTACCAAAAGGTATGAATACCAAGAAAAACAAATCTTAGCTATGAAGGCTGCACCCTACAGCCTCATCAATGGATTTTTATACAAAATGGGATTAAACGACATCCTCAGAAGGTGTGTACTCGAACATGAACATGACCAAATCATGCATGAAGCACACTATGGACCTGCAGGAGGACATTTCCAAGCAGACACAACTACAAAGAAAATCCAATAGTCAGGATTATGGTGGCCGACACTCCATAGAGATTGTAAAAGTTTTGTTAATCGATGTGACAGATGTCAACGACTTGGTCGACCTCTCCCGCGCATAGAAATTCCCTTGATATTAGTAAACCCTAGTCTCATATTTGAAATCTAGGCTATAGATTTCATAGGACCATTTCCTATCCCAGCTAAAAGATCAAGTGCAAGATACATTATCATTGCAGTAGAATATGTCACTAAATGGGCAGAAGCCGAACCCGTCGATACATGTTCAAGTGAGGTAGCTGCTAAATTTATCTGCAAAAACATCATCACTAGATTTGGCTTCCCACTAACATTGATTAGCAACCAGGGGACACACTTTGTCAACAAAACTATCAAAAACTTGATCGACCAATTCCACATTGACCACTGACAAAGTACAACATATCACCCTCAGTCAAATGGCGCGATTGAAGCTTTCAATAAAACACTAACAAAAGGGTTAACCAAAATATACAATACGAACAAAGATGACTGGGATGAGAAAATCCCTGCAGTCTTATGGGCATATAGGACAGCCTATAAACGGTCGACCGACCAAACCCCCTTTCGACTAGTCTACGGACAAGAAGCTATAGTCCCTCTACATTTTTGACAACAGATGCCTACTATTGCAAAAATACTCCATGTCGATGTCAAACATGCGAGAAAGGATCGACTATTTCAACTCAGTAAGCTAGAAGAACACAGACTCATGGCTATACAACACCAGGAAATTCAGAAGCAACAACAGAAAGCATGGCACGACCGCAACATCAAGAACAAAAACCTAGCAGTCGGCGACCTTGCATTACTCTACAATAGTCAAGTCAAAGGAAAACCTAAGAAACTCCACACATAATGGATGGCACCTTACATTGTCAACGAGATACACCCCTATGGTTCAGTCCAACTACAGACAATGCAAGGCCTAGTATTTCGGAAGCTCATTAATGGAGCCCAACTAAAACGTTATAGAAACTGAAAAATAAAAAATGAAAAAATAAAAAAATCATATAATGCCCATAACCGACAACCAAAATCCATAAAAAGCTAAAAATTCCAAAAATCAAAACAACATACTCCAGTCACAAAACCATGACAGGAAAACACCACTTTGACCACCGCCATCATGACCATCGACCATCATCATCGCCCAGTCCTGTCGACCATGCTTCACACTGACACTAGCCGACGACCTCGATAGTCCCATCATGCATTTATAACCTTTAGCGCCGAAAACCATTTTCCATTATTTCACACTCGCGTATTACAGTTGGAATGTCAAGTCCGCCATTAATACATCCATTACCGCACATCACCACCCCGGCACCTATAAATAATGGACCGTCGAAGGTTCATTCACCACACCCTTTACACACAGAGAACTCCAACACTCAGTTGACCAAAAATCGAGAACCCTCTAGTAACCTCGACCAAACAGACACAATGGCCCCCAAACAAACTAGAGCATCGACCAAAGCAAAAGAGATACAGGCTACGGATACACCTTTGGTCCGCAAACTAAAGAACATTAAAAACGCCAAAGTACAGGAGGGTCCATGGAAAAAACTATGGGCCGAGATCCAAGAATGGGCCTTTCTCGACAAGAAAATGACTCAGGCAGCCGAAAAATTCCAACGTAGCACCCTCTTTGGATATGCCAACGCACCGCTGATGGCAAGCTTTGGTGGGACAAAAGAGGCTACTGTGAAATTCATTATCAACCGATATCACAATGGTCGGTTCTACTTTGACAAGTAGATCGACATTTCTAGATATGACATCTCCAAACTGACTAGCCTATCCAACAAAGGAGACCCTGTACCAGTCAGAATCAAGGAAGGCCTGGTCAAAGAGCTTACGAGATCGCCGTCCAGGAAAAATTCCAAAGGGTTGATGATCGGGCAAATCACAACTTGAAGACCATAGATTGTGGCAAAAATCATTGCAATCACACTCGCATTGGTCGGTCAAGGCAGTAACCTCGAATTAGAAATACTGGAGGCCGTTGACAGTATTGCAACCGACGGTCGAATCTACAGTTGGGGGGATTATGTCACCGACATGATCAAAACTGTCTACGAGCGATGCCAGCAAATGGGAGGAATCATCAAGTTCCCCTCCCTAATTCTATAGATCATTATGTTTCACATCTGTCCGGAAGGAAACCCAGTCTTTCGAGCACCATCAAGGTTCGACATGTACAGGTTTAAACCATTTTCCCAGAAAGGAACACCCCATGAACTGGAGCAAGGGAAAGTGTTTCAGGAGAATTGGTTCCAACAACTAAAGGTTAGCACAACTAGATGGAGGGTGCCTCAAAACATCCGACGAAATCTACCTACAAACTCCCACATCCAGCTGGAACTCGACCATACCTCGGTATGGTATATGCAGGGCGAGGCCTCCAATGCCAAATCCCTCGACTACTACCCGACCGCCGACCAACTTTTCTGATAATTGTCTCGACAGACTAAGACAAAGATCCCAGTGCCCTAAGCAGCGAAACAGGTTGACTTCTCCATCGAGGTGCCACTCACCGACCAAGAGAAAGAGGAAGACTACGAGCTCAACCTCTACATCAGCACATTTGTGTTGGAGGACATACCGGTCGAAACCACTGGTCGGGTACAAATAACAATCAAACCACCAACCACAAATTCAGCCGACCCACAGCCGCCAAAACCAAAACCACAACCACAGCAGCAAACCACCCCTTCGGCTCCAGCAAGTGTCACCCTGACTCAAGAACCAATGGGTGAAGTTGAGCCCAACAACCCTAAGTATGTGCTGTCAAGAGGCATCATTCGGAAACTTGCCAATGAGATAGCAGCAGCAAGGAAGAAAATTCGAACGCAAAAGGAACAACAAGGCAAAGGTAAGAGCAAACTTATCATTGCCGACTCATTCGATGATGATGAAGAACTGGAAGCTACGGCCCTTGACATTATAGAGGATCCCACCGCAAATAAAGTATCGATTGAAACTCAGTTCCAGTGGTTTGTGGAAGTAGGGGCCCCCGAAGGTCGAACAAAGAAGGAAAAAACAACCCCGATGACTGAAGACATCGTCGATCTTGTGTCGACCCCTCCACCTCCATCACCAACAAAAATAGTCGAAGAGCAAGCATCGGCACAACAGTCGGTCAGTCCCCTCAACTTATACAAAAGTGCAATCCTAGAGATAGTCAATGAAAAATTCAACAAAGATACTGAGCTCAAATATTTCTTCAAGATGTTTCCTGAGCTGTTTCAGTCAGCCCAAAAAATTTCCACCCAGGTTCCTCTTTACACAAGTAGCGGGACACAACCCATAGTATTTGCACACATCACGTCTACCTTCACATGACAATCTGACCAAGAAGGAGATGTGATTAGACAAGTGCAGTATACTATTGAACCAATCGACCCCAAACCCCAGGCTGACCTACCCACCACCACACTGCCAGAAGCAGACATACCTTCTGATGAAAGTCCACACCACACTTACCCCAAACCCATCACCCTTGACCATTCCCCCACTACATCACCACCGCCCCCCCCCACCCCCCCCCCCCCCCCCCCCCCCCCCCCCCCCTGAGTCACAAACAGGCCCAACACAACCAGCTACATCCACACAGCCGAAAGTGGTCATACCACCTCCCCAGCCAGAAAAACCATTAACTTCTATCCCACAAACCAAAGGCCCCCCCTCAACTATTGCAGGTACACAGGAGACAGAGGCAGAAAAGCACAAGAAGAGGAAGGAGCATCATGGCAAGAATCCCAGACTTTAGATTAGCTTGAAAGACGCTAGCTCCTTGACCGACACAGAGGTGGGCCAACTACTCAAAACTGTAGCCAAAGAATCCAAGACACAGACTGAGGGGATATCTAAAGAGCTCACAGACAAAAATACAGAACAGGTTGAGTTTCTCAACAAATGCAGGACTTTAGCTCAGTCCGTCATACCAGGCCCCATAGAAGTCGACATCGATAGACCACTTGAAAGAGCCTACCAGCTATTTGAGAACATGGTGTCGACCATCCAGGCACGCCTCCAGGAAACCAAGGAGGAACAAAAAGAGGAGACTGCCAAACTGCTACTGGCACAGCACACTGCATTCTCCGAAGAATATAAAGTACTACAGGACCATATGGAGGAGTCTGTCGTCACCGAAGAAGTCTTAAGAGATTGGCCTACTCATTATGGGAAATTTTATCAACAGACACGACAAACTCGACAAGGAATTCAGGCTTTGGAGAGCAGGAAGACCACAGAGGCAGCACTTAGGACAACAATCAAAGAATAGATAGTGTTGCAGACAAACAAACTGCAAAAACTGGAAAGGGAAGCACATCAGTGGGTACAACAAGCTCTTCCCAACTTAGAAAAAGTCAAAATCATCTGCCCATAGATTAAATGACTCATCGACGCAGCAGAAGAGTAGAACCAATTCCTCGGCCCCAACATGGAAAATATAGCAGAAGTCCCTATCTCGGAGAAGATGTCGGTCCTGTCAAATTTAACCACATTAACCATCGACATCCAGAAAGATTTACAGAGCTAGACAGACTTCCAACATCACCTTGGCATCACAACTCCGGCTATTGTTGAGTTCTGTGTCCAGAAAAGACCAACCATTCGTCTTCACAGTCCACCACAATAAAGTTTTGAAGGACCAAACAATACTATTTTCTGTACCTCCCTGTTTCTTCGGGGACAGAAATGTTTTATTCATGGGGGAGATGTAGAAGGAGCAAGTCGATAAGTCAACTTGAACAAGGACCGACTTAGTCGATCAACCGACTAAGTCGATGGGCCAACTTAGTCGATCAGCCAACTAAGTCGATGGGCCGACTTAGTCGATCAGCCGACTAAGTCGATCGGCCGACTAAACTAAAATATTAGGTTGGCTATCTGAAAATTCATGTCAGTTCACTGAACCGATAGGTAGTTATTTTGTAACCATCTGTAAATTGTATATATTAGGCTGTTGAGCCAAACAAGAACTCAGTTCAGTTCTCTGCCTTGTATGAACTCATTGTATTAATATAATCTGTTTTATCCTATCTATTCTTGTCTCTTGTCTCTGTTCTATATTTATATATGTTTTAGTATGTATTGTTGGTAACCTTATGTGATCTGTGAGATTACAACACTTCGTAATCAACATCTCAGAATCATAGTCATCATGGGCATCCTCTGGAATTGACATCTCAGAATCGTGGGCATCATGGGCAGTAACTTCAGCTCTTCTCTGCCTCTAGGTTTTTGAGTTTTGTAATAGTTTTGATAATCCCTATGCATTGTATATCAGTTTCAGCCACTTTTAATCGGTTAGATATCTGGAAGCAAGTTATATTTTAGTCAGTTATACCTCTGGTAGCAAGTTAAGTGAAGTTATGTGTCTTTTATACTATGTGTTCAAAAAGTAGACTTGGAATTTTGTACACCATACCACAGTGGTCATACCATTGGTTTCTTCATAAAATCTATAGCCATTTTTTTTATAAAAAAAAAAACAAATCCAAATAAAAATAAACAAATCCACATTCACTTTACATATATTGACAAGTAGTGGCCGACGTAGACTACCTGATAGTGTTTTGATAATAATTTCTTTGTTTCATGCCTGATTTGAATGATTCCAAAGCCAAAATAAATTGGAATGATAAGGATACCTCCACTAGAAACAAGTTTTAATAATTCCATGATATGATATGTCAAATTTTATCAGTAACATCATACATGACAATGTGTTTTTTTTAATTTCGGTCTAGACCAACAGTCACGTTTTTAGGCATAACTTTTTCGTTTGATAACAGATTGACGTGATTCCAATTGGACATTAAATTAGATAAATTTATGTACCTCCAATAGAAAAAAAATTTGAATACAATAATAATTTATAGTTCAAATATTCCAATGAGCAATCGATAAAGCAGAGATCTCAGAGTGCAGATTTATAACTCACGGTTAGTATTTTGGACATAATTTTATCATACAATGTCGAAATGAAGTGATTAAAATTGTGTTGGAAACTAAATTCATAGGATAATATTCAATATAAACAGGTTTTAAAAATTCATCCATTAGATCTCCCAAAACGTGATTTTCCCAACTCTGTTCTTGAGCTTCCTACTCCACCCCACTCAGTATTTTGACCATATTTTTTTCATTTGACAACCAAATTGAAAAATTAAAATTGGATTAGAAACTATACTTAAATGGATACTTTGTATAGAAACATGTTTTAAAACTAATCCCATGTGGTTCCTCAAAATATGATTGTCTCGACTGTGTTTCAACAAATTCCAATAAGCCAAAATGCCACAAAATTCAAAAAATCAAATATGGCTCCCAAAAAGTGACCCAAATGAGTGTGAATTCTTGTAATCATGTAAATTTCAATAGAATATATCTCTATACCAGAAATTTCAATCATTGAGTACTTATATTGACTTACATAGCGTGTTGAAGCAGCTATTGCAACTCCTAAAAAATGATATAATTTTTAAAATAAAGTCAGTGTAGAAATAGACATATACCATGATTGTCACATAAGTATCAAGCTTGAAGTATTATATATTCATTTGGATACTCCTCCAATGTAATTTTCATTCACCAATGTTTCCTTCCTCTTACCAATTTCCTGCAAAAGAGAGATTAATAATACGGGTGGCTCTTACTGCACCACTGAGGGGAATGATGCACCAAAAATGAAATGAAACTTTAATGTAAAGAAATAAAAGCATCACTTAAATAAAATTCAATCAATTTAAAAGTAATCGAACAATCTACATGCCTGACCCTTACGAGGTTGATCCCACTACAGTCTGTCGAACGATGCGTAGCTCTTCACTACGTTTTACCACCCTGACACCTTGGGATCAGGAACACATCTACCATGAAATTCAACTAAAATCAATGCTATTTTGTAAGTTTGCGCCTTCGATGGCCTCCCTAGCAACGACGCCAAAATGTTAGGTGGATCAATTGCTTATTAAAACAATCAATTCACAACATAAATTATCAATCAAAAGTAACATCTGTTATTTCAAGGTCATCATGAAAATTATATGCAAGCTACAGTTTCCTCACTGACATTGGTCATCTAATATGTGTTGCAACAAAGTAAATCACAAAACATAAAAGTAAATTGCAGAAAGTAGATATTAAAACTAATTCACACTGTATGGAAAAATCAATCCACACCCATTATTGCATAATTGAAACACACTCCTCCTTGTAGAAAAGTAAATCACACTCACACTATGGTTGCAACCATGCTAATCTACAACGCTAACACACTTGCATAAATAAATAAACTTCCATTAAAATTACATCTACAAAAAATAAATGAATCAAAGTAAAATACATCCTATGCTAAGAAACAAGAAGAAGTTAGTCTAATTACAAATTAGAGAAACTATGAATTGCAATCTACATTAACAAAAGAGAAAAATTAAAGACTACAATCTAAATTACAAAAGAGATTGGAAGAAATATAATTATTATTACATCATAAATTGGACTTGTTGATATAAGAGTCCTCCCCTTGGAACAGAGAAGGAACTCTTATTTATGCATGAATTTTCCATAACAAATAATAAATGAAGATCCAAAATATCCTCACCAAATTACTAATAATTCAGATCTCAAAATCAACTCAAATCTAATCCCAAATATTTTGCTAAACTTCATGCTCTTTAGGATTCCTTTGAATTCAAATTCGAATCTATAGATGTCAATCATCATAACATGTCCAAAAATCATCCCAAGTGACTCTTAATAGCAATTAATGTGTTGGTTCCATCATATATTACATGGAGGTCTTTGAATCTTTGTAAATAAACCAAATATGCACTCACATCCACCACCAACTTGTCTCTTTTATCTTCAAATAATTTAACATCATAATTTCAGACATATAAGACGAATATAAATAATGGACTTATAAAAAATCCATCACTCCTAATGAATATGTTCCTCCATGGTAGATTCATGGAGTAACAACAACAGTAACAACATGAGTAACAGCAATAGTAATGACTTAATAATCCATCATAAAAAATATCAAGTATCCACTTTCGTTGATCTTCAACCATATGAGTTGTGACAAATATCTTGCAGTAACAGCAACTGTCCTGGAGCCGGTTCAACAAAAATCACCAAATTCATCCATGTTTCAAAGATAAGTGCAAACTATGTTATTTTTCCAATGTTTAATCATATTTCACATGAAATACTAATGAAATGAAAATGGAAACCACCTCAGGTATAAATACCACAAATAATATTTAATGCAACGTCATGGGAATGCAAGAAGGTATTAAAAGTAGGCAAAATGTAGTGTAAAATAGGGACATTTTGTCAAAACCCCAAATTTTCAAAAAAAATTAAAAAAATTTTAAGTTTACATAATATTAACATAAATGCAGTTAACTAATCATTTAATTAGTTATATTTTACCAGTATTATTATTTGGATTCATCTGTTTGATGTGTCGAGTGATAGAACACTTCTTTAGTTTACAGACTTGTTTCTTTTTGCGACCATAAGGTGGGGCTGTCATGAAAAACTGGGCTTACTTAGATTTCGAGCTAATGCAGAAAGTTTCTCCTATCCTTACAGATTACAGGTAAGAAGATTGGTTGCTGGAAGTAAAAATTCTAAAGTCTTTATGTACAAGTTTGTTGTAATTCAAAGTTCAGTAAGACAATAGTTGCTAAGCACATATCAATGCTTACTGAGGTAATTCCATTGATTGTTCTTCTTTCTAGTAGAGGTAGATTTATATTTCTTGAGATTACTGAACTGCCTGATAATTATCATAGTTGTCCGTGTCAAAAATATCTTAATTAAACTCTTTGCAACATAAAGTAGAAAAAGGTAGAGTTATAGGATTTACAGTTTACTTTCCAAGTGCACACATACACTTACTTTGTAATGTTCATTTATAAGGGGTTACGTACCACTGTTTCCAAAACTAATTTTATTACTTAGTCAGATAGATGACTTACTATAATATGTTTTGATTCCTAACCTTTTGTATCAACAAGTGGACCTGTACTTAGTGGCTACTACCTTTAAAAGAATGCAGAACTGAATCATTTATTAGTCTATCATTTATGATGATAAATTCTTAAATGAAGAGTTTATAAGCTTAACTCTTATATGTCCCATTGCTTGGTTAAGAACCTTTATTCTAGGCAAACAATATCATGTAAATGTTACTATTTTCTCTGTATTACTTATCAGTTTCTATTCTTAGGAAATTATGATGAAACCAAGGGGTTAACATTACTATCTGTAAACTTACCATGGTCGATTTTACGACACCCTTGATATCATTCATTTGTATATTCTATACTTCAAATATAGAGTTTAAGTAATTACTTGCATTAGTATTATTCTTTCCTAAGCATATATTCTATACTTTCCATCTACAGTAGTTTACGAAACTTATTTCTTTTAAGATTATAAGAGTTAAAAGACATATTAGTCATTCCCTAATAAAAAGGTCATGAATAAGACCAAACTCATAAAGGGTTTAACCCTAAAGGAATACTCATGTAACTCTTTATTTCATACCTTCTAAGTTTATACATGAGATTATATTTGCACTTACTACTCTAGATATAGTATACTCTTGATCAAATGTTTATTAAATAAAATAACATGTTACAAGGTTCTTTGCCATATTGTTAGTTATACCCATGAAGAACGTAGTGTTATCACTTGATTGCGTTGTAAGGATGATAATATATATCATAACGTAATGAAATGAATTGTTAAAACCTTGCATCGGTGGTAAGCTCCATGACAAAGTTTACGTATTAACATATTACCTGTTATAATGTTCCAATGATAGGTTGACTCGGTCGGGACTAAGGTATAACCTTGGAGACAGCCGAATGATTGTTAACACTGGATCCTCGTGATTAGCTCATTGAAACTATTGAAAGAAAACCCATCGTGGTAAAATTATTTGCATGGCGACGTGGCTTCGTTTGGGCCATGCATCGCAAGATTTAAAAGAGTCTTCCCCAAAACCTATCTCATTATCCTCCCTCGCCTTCGGGCACTTTTCCATCTTTTGTGAAAGAAAACCGGCCGCTCTGTCACCTGTGTAGTGATGTGACTGTCTATGGCTTCTCCTCCCTGGTTAGCTTGCCCAATGCACCATAGTGAAGGTTGTTTCGTTAGTGTTTCTGATTGTCATGCGTTACTCATTCTCCTTTAATATTTTTACTGTCTCCACATCTTAGACTCGAACCCTCGACTATAACAGTCCTCACCCTTCTCCTCTAGTTTATCCAACGAGAGTGGTTCCTCCTTTCGGAGTGTTGTGGTTTGAGTTTCACCGTTTACTGTGCGTTGTTGGAAGGAGTAACAGCTTGGCTTAGCGTTTTACCTACTCCTTCAGTTAGATGACTGGAGGGTTCCCTGCTGTCAGTGATTCATGGGTGTTGTAACGTCGTTTATTTTGCAAATAAATGGTAGACTCCTTGCTCATGCTGGTCGCTGCTCGCTGCACTGTTGTTTAAGATTTTTTTGTTGCTAAGGTAAAAGAATTATTCGTTTTATTTTAATGATAATGCCATTTTCTTGTATATACATCTCTTTGCCTTAATATATATTTAACAGTCGGACGTATGTTTGTTTTACAGATATGACTTACCTCTCTTCTCTGTCTGCACAAAGAGTACGGGGGTTGCGGCGATAAGAGGCCACGGTAAGCCCTGGGTTTTCCATGGCTTTTCCACCTTGTGCAAACCCTTATGGGGTAATAAGGGTTGGTCATTGCGGCCTGAAAGACCCTCATGGATTTTGGTTACTTTGGTTGTTTGTTCACTGTTTTTCACCGTTTGGTTAAGACCCTAGCTCTATTGCAAGGCTCTCCAGCTTCGGCCGTGAGTGTATATTTTGTTTTGTATATCTATATTGTGTTTATAGTAAAGGAACAGGCTATAAGCCTTCATGTGTAATTTCTCAGTACGGCTGTGGGTTATTGTTACGGAACTGGGTTTTATAGTCATTACTTTTGTATAGTCTGAATGAATAGGGTTTTTATCCTAAGTCATTATATAAGTATTAATTACTGTTTTCCTTTTCTGCACTTCTTGTTTACTTACACTATTGAAATTTCAAATGCTTACTTATGTTTAATTTATAATACGACTGTGAAAAAAATACTGTTATCTCCATCGTTTGTTAATTTACTTGTATAAATTGGATTTTATAGGGTTAAACCCTATTTGACAATAAGAGAAATACGTAATGTCCTTTCTTCTAAAAAAAATCTCTGTTAGTTTGTAATATCCTTTTTGTAAGTGTGAGTTTATTAATTAAGTGTTACAATAGTTGCTAAGCTCGATAGTCGAGCATTCTACTATTCGGTTATTCATTAATATCGTTAGGGTTTCTATACTTAGTTTAAAATATTGACTTGCATATTAATGAGAAATCGTAAATGTTGAAAATACAGTTTCTATCCTTTAATTGGAATAAGTTTTTATGCTCCCTTTCTTTTTAACAAAGGGCTTAAGTATTATCTATCTATATTGTACTATCAGTTTACTTGGTAGCACTGTAAGTATAATTAGTTCTGGAATATATTTGCAGTAATAAGAACACTACTTAAGGTTAATAGTAATAATATTCCTATATTGCATAAATAAAGTACATTATTACTAATATAATAACTATATTATCTCTATGTGATTACTATAGCCTCTATATTAATATCCTTAGTTTATTTTATAAGCACACATAAGGATAGTATTCTGTTGTTTATTCCCTGTGTTGTTTATGTAAATACTTAATAATGTTCTGTAAATATTTAGTTTGTCCTTTTAGTTATGATATTTATATATACAAAAGAAAACAATTAACACTATCTAAAAACTATCTCGTAAACATATATGTAGTAGCATTCGATTACAATTTAATAAAGATAGATTCATACTTCTGGATATTATTCTAGCTTAGTTTAAGATAAGAAGCAAAAATAATGTAAATATTACATTACCTCTCGTACATAAAATTTAATTAGTTTGTTTTGACAGTAGAATCTAGTCCATATTATTTAATTATACTTTCAGTTCTGTTGTTAAACTTAAAATAGTGCAGTTATTCTAATCTAAAAGAAAGAAACTGTATGGTAAAACAGTAAATAAATCTAGTCTAAAATCTACTCTTCTATTTATTCCTTACAATAATAGAGTTACTGAAAGCAAAATACAGTACAAGGAAGTAATTTTTAACTAAGAACTCATACAACTGTCAATAAAATATCTTTTCTGAAAATAGATAAAGAAACAAACTACTACTCTGCAATCTTATCATGCTATCCTTATTTAAATTTTACCCCTGTGCTGGAGTACAGTCTGGTAAACCCAGATGTGGAAAAACACAGTGGGTCTTTATTTTTTTTATCAAAAGATTCCATTACTAATAAACTAAAACATTTACATCACTAAACCAATTAACTCTTATATCATAAACTTCAAACATAACATTCAACCATTCTCAGTATTTAAACAAAGACAGTTAAGTGACAGAACCTGCTTGATATTAGGACAACAACAGCAATGGGAGGTCGTTCCTCCCTACCAACTCCTGGAGAGTTCTCAAACAGCGACTCCTCAGGAACCCCGAGCTTGCTCTGGTCTCCCTAGCTGGAACTAGGTGCAACAATAGTCAGATACCAGTCTACAAACTCAGTATTAATCCAGACTTATCAGTAAGTTCTCCCAGCTAACAAGCTATAATAAACCAAGTTACTGTAGAAATCCTCTCAGAACAACTTCCTTATTTTTTTCCCTTTTTCCCCAAATGAATTTCCTGAATAGCATTCCACCTGAATGTTTCTTCTCCGGAAATATCTGAGCAACCTCAGCTCTATTCATTAGGTACTTTTAAAAGATTTCCTAGGTCTTTTTGGGTTAGTTTTCATTTAATGAGCCACCTGCTCTGATCCCACTTTCTTGGGGGATCATGACCCCAAATATAGGGAAGTTGCCACTTGCAACTTAGGAAGTGTTTGAGGATGCTGCCACTTGTCTTTTGCCCTCCACCTAGTTCCATTCACTAGTTTGACCAGTAACCTCTTTTTAACAGCTCTCCCATGCTGTTGTCTCCATAATTTATTTATTAATAATAAAATATTCGAAATTACATTCCACTTCTATTGAATCTGCTGAGTCATCAGTTCCTACTTAGCATTAAATTTAACATAATGTCTCAGGAATAAAATTAAAACAATTAACATTATTTTACAAAATTGTGGTATGTGACATACACACCCCCTTAAAATGTAACATCGTCCTCGTTGTTACTTATTCTTCATCCTCTGCAACCTCCTGGAACAGATTCGAGTATGCTTCCCGCATCTTACTTTCCAGTTCCCAGGTAGCTTCTTCAGGACTAAGGTGCTTCCATTGCACCTTCAACTGTCCAATTGTGCAGTTCCACTGAGTAATTTCCCTCCTCCCGAGGATACAGTCCGGTTCCACCAAAACTTCTCCTTCTGGTTCCACCTCTACAACATTCCAATCAATCACATGAGTAGCATCATGAACATACTTTTTCAGAACAGAAATATGGAAAACATTATGCACCTTCAAGTTAGGTGGTAACGCTAGTTGATATGTAACTTGACCAATTCTGGACAAAATTTCAAACATACCACAGTAACGTGGTGCTAGCTTTGCACAACTCCCCAGTCTTAGAGAGCTTTTCTTTGGTCTTACCTTTATAAACATGTGCTCACCCACCTGGAACTCTTTGGGAGTTCTTTTTAAATCTGCTTGACTCTTTTGCCGATCCTGTGCTACCTTCAAATTTTCCTGCACTTGTTTCACTATCTGTTCCATTTCCTTCAATAATTCTGGTCCTAACACTAATCTATATACTGGATTATTATAGGAGATAGGAGTGTTGCATTTACGCCCATACAGAATTTCAAATGGACTGAACTTAGCTGATGACTGATAGTTATTGTTATATGCAAACTCTGCTAAATGCAAGTAGTCTTCCCACTTACCTGGATGATCTTTAACATACATCCTTAACGAATCTTCCAGCACTTGATTCACTCTTTCTATCTGTCCATCTGTCTAAGGATGATAAGAGGTGCTGAAATTCAGTGTTGTATTTAATCCCTTAAACAAGGATTTCCAAAAATTTCCTGTGAATTTAGGATCCCTGTCTGAAATGATAACCTTCGATACACCATGTAGCCGAAAAATCTGCTTTAAGAATATGTCAGCTATGTTTGCAGCCTTGTAAGTAGTTTTAACAGGAATGAAATGTGCTGCCTTACTTAATTTATCTACCACCACCATAATTGAATCATTTTGATTCTGATTTCGGGGCAATCCAGTAATAAAATCTAAGCTGATTACTTCCCATTTCCAACTAGGGATAGGAAAAGGTTGCAGTAAACCAGCTGGATGTTGGTATTCGGTTTTCACTTGCTGACAATCCAAACATCTAGCTATGTACTCAGCTACTTCAGATTTCATATTAGGCCAGAAATATTCTTTTCTTAACATGGTTACAGTCTTTTGGTAGCCTAGATGTCCTGAGTAAGGTGTTTTATGAACTTCATCCAGAATTAGCAACTTGACCATAGGCACATTAGGCACATACAATTTGTCCTTAAATAATAAAAATCCATCTCTATTTAGACTATAACCCTTTAATAAGCTTTTTGTAAGTTCTTTTTTAGCTGTAATTTGTAATTTCTGATAAATTTCATCCAATTTTACCCCTTCGGTAAGCTGTCCATTTAAATCAGAAGCATAAGTGTCGATTGCTACTGTAAATTCCAGCTTTGCATTTCTGCTTAAAGCATCAGCCACCTTATTTTATTTTCCTTTTATGTGTTGAATTTCAAAATCATATTCACTCAAGAAGGCTAACCACCTTGCTTGTCTTGCATTTAAGTTTGGCTGATCTAAAAGGTATTTCAGACCTTTATTATCAGTCATTAAAATAAACTTTCTGCCTATTAAGTGGTGTCGCCGCATTTTCAAGGCATGTATAATAGCTACAAGTTCTAAATCATAAGTTGCATAATTCTTTTTGTGTATTTTTAATTTCCTCGACTCATAGGCAATGACATGCCCATCTTGAGTTAGCACACCGCCTAACCCATCATTACAAGCATCGGTGCATACCATGAAATCCTTATTAGTATCTGCTATTCTTAGAATAGGCGCAGTTGTTAATAAGGTTTTTAATTTCTTAAAAATTTCTTCACACTTTAAGTTCCAATCGAATTTCTTGCCTTTCTTTTGCAAGGAAGTGATTGGATTAGCTATTTTTGAAAATCCTTCAATGAATCTCTCGTAATAACCGGTAATTCCCATGAATGACCTAACATTTGTTACGTCTTTTGAAATTGGCCAATCTTCGATAGCCCGAATATTTTTAGGATCGACTGAAATCCCTTCTTTAGTCACTACGTGACATAAATACTGGATTTCATCCTTAAAGAAGTCACACTTGCTAAACTTCGTGAAGAGCTGTTGCTCTCGCAACTCTTGTAAAACTATCCTTAAGTGTTCTTTATGTTCTGCTTCATTTTTAGAGTAAATTAAGATGTCATCGATAAACACGACAACAAATTTATCTAAGTATTTATGCATTATATTATTCATTAAACACATAAAGATAGTTGGGGCATTGGTAAGCCCAAATGGAATTACGACAAATTCGTAATGTCCATACCTCGTTCTAAAGGCTGTCTTAAAAATATCTTTGTCTTTTATTCTTACCTGATGATATCTTGACCTCAGGTCTATCTTTGAGAACACCGTAGCTCCACGTAGCTAATCAAACAGATCATCTATGCGGGGAAATGGATATCTATTTTTAATAGTCATTTTATTTAGTTGACGGTAGTCTATGCATAATCGCATAGTTTCGTCCTTCTTTTTGACAAAGATGACTGGTGCTCCCCAAGGGGACACACTGGGTCGAATGTACTTCTTATCTATTAATTCCTTTAATTGTGATTTTAGCTCATTAAGTTCTAAAATATTCATACGATACAGAGCTTTCGAGCTAGGTACAGCACCTGGCACCAGCTCAATAGTGAAATCCAGTTCCCTCCTGGGAGGTAATCCTGGAATTTCCTCCGGAAAAACATCAGTAAATTCGTTTAAAACAGGAATATCCTCTATTTTGTATTTATCTTTTTTAGATTTACTTGCCTCATCTGTAATAGTTACAGCATAGGATTTGCACCCTTTTCTAACTGCTCTTTTAAGTTGTAAGGAAGAAATCTGCCTGATTACAGTTTTCCTAGGAATACCTTTCACCTTTACTGGTTGTTCATTATTATTTACGCACGTAAAGGTTTTATCATAATAGTTTAAAACTACCTTATGCTGCTCTAACCAATCCATACCAATCAGTAAATCATACGAGCCAAGTGGAAAAACATTAAGCTTAACTGTAGTTTTAAAATCATCCATAAGTAAAGCACATTCTTTCACATAACATGTTACTTTCCTTTTTTCCCTAGTGGCTAATTGAACTAACCAGGAACTATCAAACTTTTCAACAGTCAATTTACACTTTTCTACTATCTGAGGTGAAATGCAACTAAGACTAGCTCCTGGATCAATTAAAATGGTTACAGGGGTTTGATTAACCATACCTTCCACTTCCACCATGGAAGTCTGATAGTCAGCTTGGCGGTTCTCCAAAGCTGCATTTATTCTGGGCATAGTCCTCGCAAATTATCCAATGGTCATTTCATCCTACATAGTGTGAATATTGCTATTTGACTTTTTCCGATTTGGGAAAACCGAGGCATAGTGCGGGCCATTGAATTCTCAGCACTTAACAAGCTCCTTCCTTTCAAAATTCTTAGTGAAATTCCCATGATTGTTTGCAGCTTCCTTGCCTTTAAAGTTACTGGAATTATTAGAATTAGTAGAAACACCATTTCTATTTCCTTGGAAGTTCTTACTGTTAGAATAATTTCTGTTCTTATTACTCTTGAAATTCTTCTGGGGTACAAATTCCTTTTTCTTAAACTCAGGCTGACTGTTGTTTTTCTTAGCCTTCCAGTTGGCTATGCCTTCTTTCTTCTTGTTCTGTTCAAAACAGAAGTTAGCCTTTCGTATGGATTCCTCCAGAGTCTTCGGGTTATCATACTCGATTCTATTCTTGATGTGATATGGTAGACAGCTGAGAAACTGCTGCACTTTAGGTTTCTCATCGACTAAATAAGGTACATACCTCAACAAGCTTAAGAATTTACTATTTAAATCCTTCATAGTCATGGATCCTAACTTTAATTCGTAAAATTCTTTAGCTCTTTCTTCATAATATTGTTCGGACATAAATTTCTTCTTGAAGTACCTTTTAAAGGTACTCCAATTAACTTCTTTTTCCTTGATCCCCTTGACTCTTTTCAGATCTTGCTACCATATGTCTGCTTTTCTAGTGAGATTATAGATTGCCATTCTTGCCTTCAGCTGATTTGAATAGTTGTATATCTGAAAATATTTCCTCATCCCGGATAACCAGGACTCTGCTTCCTCTCCTTTTTCAGTCTCTCCGTTGAAAGTTGGGGGCTTTATTTTTTTAAACTCCCCGTAAATCTCTTCATAAGGTCTATACTTCTTCTTTCTGTCATACAACTCAGCCTCACTACTGTCACTAGTAGTGTAATAACTTTGTTGTTCCTTGAACCCTTCAGATGATGAACTGCTTTCAGCTTTATCCAGCTTCATCTTTTTATATCCTTTCTGATGGCTAGCTTCCTTAGATTCGGATCTTTTGCTCCTCCCTTCAGTCTGAAATTTTTCCATCAAAATTTGGTTCAACTCTTCTTGAGTATTCAAAATCCTTTCATTGTCCTTTTTGACTGATTCCATTTCAATCTTCAAATCCTTTATAGTCTACATCAGCTCTGAAGAATGAGCAATTTCCTCTTCTAACATAGGTTCTCTGGACATTTGTCTTGTCTCGGTATTTGGAGACTCCTCCTCAGCATATTCTCCTAGCTTCTCCATACCTGCCTGATAGATTCAGAAAAGAAATTTTCTGTTCTTTACATAAAACAGAATATAGGTTAGTATATTATTTTTATTGTTCTACGAAAACTAGTTGGACTGCATTGAGGCCTAGTATTTGAACCATGCTCCGATACCACATGTCAAAACCCCAAATTTTCAAAAAAATTTAAAATTTTTTTAAGTTTACATAATATTAACATAAATGCAGTTAACTAATCATTTAATTAGTTATATGTTACCAGTATTATTATTTGGATTCATCTGTTTGATGTGTTGAGTGATAGAACAGTTCTTTTCAGTTTACAGACTTGTTTCTTTTTGCGACCATAAGGTGGGGCTGTCATGAAAAACTGGGCTTACTTAGCTTTCGAGCTAATGCAGAAAGTTTCTCCTGTCCTTAAAAATTACAGGTAAGAAGATTGGTTGCTGCAAGTAAAAATTATAAAGTCTTTATGTACAAGTTTGTTGTAATTCAAAGTTCAGTAAGACAATAGTTGCTAAGCACATATCAATGCTTACTGAGGTAATTCCATTAAATGTTCTTCTTTCCAGTAGAGGTAGATTTATATTTCTTGAGATTACTGAACTGCCTGATAATTATCATAGTTTTTCGTGTCAAAAAGATCTTAATTAAACTCTTTCCAACATAAAGTAGAAAAAGGTAGAGTTATAGGATTTACAGTTTACCTTCCAAGTGCACACATACACTTACTTTGTAATGTTCATTTATAAGGGGTTATGTACCACTGTTTCCAAAACTAAGTTTATTACTTAGTCAGATAGATGACTTACTATAATAGGTTTTGATTCCTAACCTTTTGTATCAACAAGTGGACCTGTACTTAGTGGCTACTACCTTTAAAAGAATGCAGAACTGAATCATTAGTCTATCATTTATGATGATAAATTCTTAAATGAAGAGTTTATAAGCTTAACTCTTATATGTCCCATTGCTTGGTTAAGAACCTTTATTCTAGGCAAACAATATCATGTAAATGTTACTGTTTTCTCTGTATTACTTATCAGTTTCTATTCTTAGGAAATTATGATGAAACCAAGGGGTTAACATTACTATCCATAAAATTACCATGGTCGATTTTACGACACCCTTGATATCATTCATTTGTATATTCTATACTTAAAATATAGAGCTTAAGTAATTACTTGCATGAGTATTATTCTTTCCTACGCATATATTCTATACTTTCCATCTACAATAATTTACGAAACTTATTTCTTTTAAGATTATAAGAGTTAAAAGACATATTAGTCATTCCCTAATAAAAAGGTCATGAATAAGACCAATATCATAAAGGGTTTAACCCTAAAGGAATACTCATGTAACTCTTTATTTCATACCTTCTAAGTTTATACATGAGATTATATTTGCACTTACTACTCTAGATATAGTATACTCTTGATCAAATGTTTATTAAATAAAATAACATGTTACAAGGTTCTTTGCCATATTTTTAGTTATACCCATGAAGAACGTAGTGTTATCACTTGATTGCATTGTAAGGATGATAATATATATCATAACATAATGAAATGAATTGTTAAAACCTTGCATCAATGGTAAGCTCCATGACAAAGTTTACGTATTAACATATTACCTGTTATAATGTTCCAATGATAGGTTGACTCGACTGGGACTAAGGTATAACCTTGGAGACAGCCGAATGATTGTCAATACTGGATCCTCGTGATTAGCTCATTGAAACTATAGAAAGAAAACCCATCGTGGTAAAATTATTTGCATGGCGACGTGGCTTCATTTGGGCCATGCATCGCAGGATTTAAAAGTGTCTTCCCCAAAACCTAGCTCATTATCCTCCCTCGCCTTCGGGCACTTGTCCATCTTCTGTGAAAGAAAACCGGCCGCACTGTCACCTGTGTAGTGCTGTGACTGTCTATGGATTCTCCTCCCTGGTTAGCTTTCCCAACGCACCATAGTGAAGGTTGTTTCCTTAGTTTTTCTGATTGTCATGCGTTACTCGTTCTCCTTTAAGCTTTTTACTGTCTCCACAGCTTAGACTCGAACCCTCAACTGTAACAGTCCTCACCCTTCTCCTTCAGTTTATCCAACGGGAGTGGTTCCTCCTTTCAGAGTGTTGTGGTTTGAGTTTCACCGTTTACTATGCGTTGTTGGAAGGAGTAACAGCTCGGCTTAGGGTTTTACCTACTCCTTTAGTTAGATGAATAGAGGGTTCCCTGCTGTTAGTGATTTATGGGTGTTGTAACGTCATTTCTTTTGCAACTGAATGGTAGACTCCTTGCTCGTGCTGGTCGCTGGTCGCTGCACTGTTGTTTAAGATTTTTTTGTTGCTAAGGTAAAAGAATTATTCGTTTTCTTTTAATGATAATTCCATTTTCTTGTATATACATATCTTTGCCTTAATATATATTTAACAGTCAGACGTATGTTTGTTTTGCAGATACGACTTACCTCTCTTCTCTGTCTGCACAAAGAGTACGGGGGTTGCGGCGATAAGAGGCCACGATAAGCCCTGGTTTTTCCATGGCTTTTCCACCTTGTGCAAACCATTATGGGGTTATAAGGGTTGGTCGTTGCGGCCTGAAAGACTCTAATGGCTTTTGGTTACTTTGGTTGTTTGTTCACTGTTTTTCACCATTTGGTTAAGACCCTATCTCTATTGGAGGGCTCTCCAGCTTCGGCCGTGAGTGTATATTTTGTTTTGTATATATATACTGTGTTTATAGTAAAGGAGCAGGCTATAAGCCTTCATGTGTAATTTTTCAGTACGACCGTGGGTTATTGTTACGGAACTGGGTTTTATAGTCATTACTTTTGTATATTCTGAATGAATAGGGTTTTTACCCTAAGTTATTATATAAGTATTAATTACTGTTTTCCTTTTCTGCACTTCCTGTTTACTTACACTATTGAAATTTCGAATGCTTACTTATGTTTAATTTATAATACGACTGTGAAAAAAATACTGTTAGCTCCACCGTTTGTTAATTTACTTGTATAAATTGGATTTTATAGGGTTAAACCCTATTTGACAGTAAGAGAAATACGTACTGTCCTTTCTTCTAAAAAAAATCTCTGTTAGTTTGTAATATCCTTTTTGTAAGTGTGAGTTTATTAATTAAGTGTTACAATAGTTGCTAAGCTCAATAGTCGAGCATTCTACTATTCGGTTATTCATTAATATCGTTAGGGTTTCTATACTTAGTTTAAAATATTGACTTGCATATTAATGAGAAATCGTAAATGTTGAAAATACAGTTTCTATCCTTTAATTGGAATAAGTTTTTATGCTCCCTTTCTTTTTAACAAAGGGCTTAAGTATTATCTATCTATCTTGTACTGTTAGTTTACTTGGTAGCACTATAAGTATAATTAGTTCTGGAATATACTTACATCAATAAGAACACTACTTAAGGTTAATAGTACTAATATTCCTATATTGCATAAATAAAGTACATTATTACTATTATAATAACTATATTATCTCTCTGTGATTACTATAGCCTCTATATTAATATCCTTAGTTTATTTTATAAGCACACATAAGGATAGTATTCTGCTGTTTATTCCCTGTGTTGTTTATGTAAATACTTAATAATGTTCTGTAAATATTTAGTTTGTCCTAGTAGTTATGATATTTATATATACAAAAGAAAACAATTAACACTATCTAAAAACTATCTCGTAAACATATATGTAGTAGCATTCAATTACAATTTAAGAAAGATAGATTCATACTTCTGGATATTATTCTAGCTTAGGTTAAGATAAGAAGCAAAAATAATGTAAAGATTACATTACCTCTCGTACATAAAATTTAATTAGTTTGTTTTGACAGTAGAATCTAGTCCATATTATTTAATTCTACTTTTAGTTCTATTGTTAAACTTAAAATAGTGCAGTTATTCTAATCTGAAAGAAAGAAACTGTATGGTAAAACAGTAAATAAATCTAGTCTAAAATCTAATCTTCTATTTATTCCTTACAATAATAGAGTTACTGAAAGCAAAATACAGTACAAGGAAGTAATTTTTAACTAAGAACTCATACAACTGTCAATAAAATATCTTTTTTCTGAAAATAGATAAAGAAACAAACTACTACTCTGCAATCTTATCATGCTATCCTTATTTAAATTTTACCCCTGTGCTGGAGTACGGTCTGGTAAACCCAAATGTGGAAAAACACAGTGGTTCTTTATTTTTTTTATCAAAAGATTCCATTACTAATAAACTAAAACATTTACATCACTAAACCAGTTAACTCTTATATCATAAACTTCAAACATAACATTCAACAATTCTCGGTATTTAAACAAAGATAGTTAAGTGACAGAACTTGCTTGATCTTAGGACAACAACAGAAATGGGAGGCCGTTCCTCCCTACCAACTCCTAGAGAGCGCTCAAACAGCGACTCCTCAGGACCCCCGAGCTTGCTCTGGTCTCCCTGGCTGGAACTAGGTGCAGCAATAGTCAGATACCAATCTACAAACTCAGTATTAATCCAAACTTATCAGTAAGTTCTCCCAGCTAACAAGATGTAATAAACCAAATTACTGCAGCAATCCTCTCAAAACAACTTCCTTACTGTTTTCCCTTTTTCCCCAAATGAATTTCCTGAATAGCATTCCACCTGAATGTTTCTTCTTCAGAAATATCTGAGCAACCTCAGCTCTATTCATTGGGTACTTTTAAAAGATTGCCTAGGTCTTTTTGGGTTAGTTGTCATTTAATGAGCCACCTGCTCTTATCCCACTTTCTTGGGGGATCATGACCCCAAATATAGGGAAGTTGCCACCTGCAACTTAGGAAGTGTTTGAGGATGCTACCACATGTCTTTTTCCCTCCACTTAGTTCCATTCACCATTTTGACCGGTAACCTCTTTTTAACAGCTCTCCCATGTTGTTGTCTCCACAATTTATTTATTAATAATAAAATATTCTGAATTACATTCCACTTCTGTTGACTCTGTTGAGTCATCAGTTCCTACTTAGCATTAAATTTAACATAATGTCTCAGGAATAAAATTAAAACAATTAACATTATTTTACAAAATTGGGGTATGTGACACATTTCCATGGCCCAACACCTAGTCTGAGGATAGTTGTGATTACTTAAATGACTGATGTTGGCATTGTCAAAGAAATATTGTTGTAGCTTGTAGAATTGGAAGAATACGGGTTTGTTGCAGGCTATCATCATAATGTTGAAAAGGTGTGACAGAGAGCTTGGTGTGATCGACATATCAAGAACAAGAAATTTTGGGTCATAGATATTGTTCTTCTATATAACAAGAAGTTTCTAAAGCATCATGGAAAGCTTAGGACACATTGGTTGGGACCGTACATTGTTGTCCAGGTCACAGAAGGAGGAGGTGTGAAATTGAAGAAGTTATATGGAACACCTTTCAAGGGATTGGTGAATGGAATTCGGCTAAATACTTACTAGGATAGACACAATATCATCAACTGAGAGTTCAAAAAAAGTGCAAAAAAAGAGAAACTAAGAGAAGAAAAAGAGAAAGACAAAAAGTCCCAAATTTATGAGTGTCGTTTATGAGTGTTACCTTTGAAAATAAAAGAGTATGAGTGTTCTTGTTTCAAATTTATCTGTGTAGTGTCACAAGAAATATGTATATCGAGGAAAAAGAAAATTTGTCACAGACTATCTGTCTATCGAGGAAAAATAAAAGTTGTCGCGAACTATCTGTCAGTCAAGGAAAAAGAAAAGCTGTCATGAACTATTTGTATGTCGAGGAAAAATAAAAGTTGCTGCAAACTGTCTATTTGTCACAAGGAAAGAAATGTGTCACAAGCTCTATCCGGGTCTTATAAAAATAATTATTGTCGCACAAGGAATTTTGGTCCCAAGTAACAGCTAGATAGCAGTTAATTTGAGCACGCGGGAGATTTCGGCGGTGTGTTTTTTGGTCACCTATGCCATTCATGCACAATAAATACCATTGAATTAACAATCAAAGTGACAGTTTGATTGGAATTTTCCTTGTAATGATCAGAAAGATTGCTCCATGTGATAGAATCCATTGCCACCTTTCCATTTATTTCCTGACCGTGTGAAGGAAAGACTGATTGAAATGGGTAAACATGTAACCTCTTCACGACGAAGCTTCATTCATTTCTATTGCATTCGACTGAGTACGTTGAACTATTTGTCTACAACTATAATATCCAAGGTGATTTTTCATAGAGTATGGTCATTTCCATTTCCAGTGCGAGCACCATTCAAGAATCAGGCATCAAGACTCCTTCACCTATGCCCATTATGGAAGACACTGCAGGATTTGTTCTATCAACACCTACAGTCACAGAAGAAGTTGCACAATCATCGGTGATTCCACTAGTTAGTTTACAACCTGATCCAGATGGATATCAGTGGCCACTCGCCTATTCCACAGGATCAAAACAATTTTCCATTGTGGCAGTTTTTTACAGTTTTTTGCGTCCCAAACTTTCAAGGCCATTTTGA
Organism: Pseudotsuga menziesii; assembly: GCA_001517045.1. Lineage (NCBI taxonomy): Eukaryota > Viridiplantae > Streptophyta > Pinopsida > Pinales > Pinaceae > Pseudotsuga > Pseudotsuga menziesii. The sequence continues at coordinate 207,097 of LPNX010363594.1, read as the reverse complement.
GGGCCTAAACGACAATTTTTGGAAAATCAGGGGGGGATAGTTTCCTATGACATGCATTTGACTCCATTCTAAATATGTAAATATCATAAAGACCTTTCTAATGGGATTTCGAGCGCCCAAATTGGAGATCATATGCAAAAGTTATGACCCTGGGAAGTTGACTACTCAACTAACCACCTTAGGGCCGCAAACTTTATGACGATTCATCTTTTAGGGTTATGTTTTGGAATTTTGGGGTTCTCACCCTCATGCTTATTATAAATAGTACATTTTGGCCTCATTTTGTATTCATCTTGGCATAGATGACCGTATCATACATATCTCCTCTAAGAGATAGCTACCACCATTCTAGATGTTGTATTTGCAGTCTGTTATGTTTCTGCCATTTAATAGAATATGTGTTTACTATATCTTTGTTTTCATTGCAATATGTCTGTGTTTATGATGTTATATCTTTTCTTTCATTTTGTTCTCACATAAATCTGGATCATGACCAGACCCACATGGCACATCAAAAAGGAAATAATCAGGTACCCACAAGAAGGAAGCAACACCACCACCAGCTAATGAAGAAGAAATATTTGTATCCATGCTACCATAATATGTCCCACCTAGACCAGCTGATGCACCTAAGGTAAGACTTGGAAAAGATGCAAAGTATCAATTGGTAGAACCATCCATATTGAAAGGAGTTTGAGTAATGACAAACATAATTCCAAACTTGTAGAAGATGGTCTTTGTCGACCATGACTTGCGCAAGCTTCCAGAATTTGGAATGAATAGATACATGACTACTGTCCAAGAGATAGGGGATGGCCCCATCCACGTACTTCCAATGAAATGGGAAAGAGGATTGGACAAAGCTGGATTATTGTCCCTGATGCATGTGCCACATTTTGGTTGTACAACAAAAGTGAATGTTTGTGGTAAGCAGTCACCCATATCATTCCATGGAGGATATCTATGGCTCAACCAAAATATTTCAGTGGATTTTAAACTAATTAGAATCAATAATCGGGCTTCCCCTTGCAGGCGTCAACCCAGCGCCATTTTTTCTCAAAAAGAATAGGAGACTGTATTGAGGAATAATCTGAAACATAAGTACAACCTGACAAGAGACACAAGAGGATTTTATATCGCTTCCATCAATGATATTGTTGTTTTATTTTTAGCTAAGGTTCTATATAGCAAGTTGTTGCGCAATATTCAACCGAACGAGTGCACGTTAGGGTCAATTGTTGTGGTAGAGCTGTGTGTAGTAGGAGTCTAGCGCAATTGGTCGCATTATCTGCTAAATGAATTGTTAGCATATGCAAAAGAAGTATAGGAAAAAGGTATCTCATTTCATTATTCTTGGATAGTAATTTTGATTTCTTTAGTTGCATTGGAAGAACTAGAAAACTACCGAGGGTTAGATGTGCCCATCCTCTATCGAGGAGATTGATCCCAAAATATTTGGTTTGAAAAGGAGATGCTATTTTTTCAACATTAAGCTAGCATATCATTAGGATATTTAAACTGAGAGAACAACAAGCACAGCAATCAAACACAAGAGACAATGAACATAGTGTTTTTCCTCAGGGAAACCATAAATGGAGAAAACCCCGTAAATTCCTCTGAGATAGAATCAACACCAAAGTGAAACCCAAAAATAGTAAGACAATCTCCCAACGGCAGTAAGCTCTTTCCTCTTCCCCAGTGTCTTTCTCTTCCTCAACTATGCGCTACACTTGAGTGTGTATGAGATATGTGTGTACTAAATAGAGATTCTAGTTCTCTATTTATACTAATCTTGACATGACTAAAACCCTAATAGGGCTGACCTCACTAGGAGATTCTAATAACCCTAGTGCCCCAGAACTGCGGGGACTTTAACCCTTAGACAATAGGAGGGTTACCCACAATGACTTGACATGACTTTCTTACATTATTGATTCTCCTAATTGGAACATTGGGGCATTACATGACATAAGAACATTCTAGAATAAAAATCGGGTTACAATAGATGAGAAATACAAGTGAATACATTCCGAAGTTACAATTACATTAACACTCCCTCTTAACTAGGAAGGTATTCTCTCAACACAATTTTCATCACTGGTCTACTTCTCTGGGTCTTCTCGTCATCTGCATCTTCAAGTCATCTTTGCCTTCAAGTATTCTTTGTCTTCAAGTCATATTTGTCTCTAGATTTGGATCATCACTTGATCTGGATCATCATCACTGGATTTGGATCATCACTCGATCTGGATCATCTGTAGCATCATTCCTGGAACTGGATCATCCCTCAATATGGATCATCTCTGGATCTGAATCTTCCCTCGATCTGGATCATCTCTGCTGGATCATCAATACTGAATCTTCACAGGTGCTATCTCATGATTCTTCTCGTCACAGGAAGTTCTACAGAGCCAGCTCTTTTTCATGTTGGATGTAGGCCTAGCCACCATGTAGGTCTTCTCCCAGCACTTACATCTAATCATGTAGGAACTAACCTATAATCATATCAGAAAGGCATGCCCAGCACTCACATCTGACCATGTGGGAACCAATCCCACAACCCTGTCAGAAAGGCCTAGCACTCATCTTTGACACATGTGAGGAACCAATCCAGCATGCATGTTCAAAAAAGGCTCAGCACTTATATTTGACACATGCAAGGAACCAATCCAACATACATGTTCAAAAAGGCTCTGCACTTACATTCGACACATGCGAGGAACTAATCCAACATGCATGTTTGAAAAGGCTCTGCACTTACATCTGACACATGCAAGGAACCAATCCAACATGCATGTTCAAAAGGGTGTACACTCACATCTGATTAAGTAGGAACCAATCCTACAGTCATATCAGAATGACCCTCAATCCTAGACTGAGCTACCTGGTAACTGACCAGGTGCCTCCATTCCCAGAATGGCAGTTGCCCTTACATCTGTCCTACTCAACAGAATGGCCAGCACTCACATCTAACATGGGAGGAACCTAATCCTTTAACCATGACAGAATGGCTCAGCCCTTACATCTAACCTACTCGTTAGAATGGCTCTCTCAATCCCGGACTGAGTGTTCCTAGTAACTGACCAGGTACCTCCATTCCAAGAATGGCATTCAGCACTCATATTTGACATGGAAGCAACCAATCCTCTCACCATGACAGAATGGCTCAGCCCTTACATCTGACCATGGAAGGAACCAATCCTCTGACCATGTCAGAATGGCTATGGGACTCATCACTTTCCCTTGGAGGAAACCTCGATCTGGAGAACACCAAGCTTCTTCCTGAAGTACTCAAACTTCACCCTATCTAATGGATTTGTCAATACATCAGCTATGTGTTCCTTCGTCGCAACATACTGGAGCTTCACTACTCCCCTCTGCACCATATCCCTGATACAGTGATACTTGATCTCAATATGCTTCGACTTGTCATGGAACACTGGATTCTCTGACAACTTCACACAACTCTAGTTGTCACAATGTATACAAGTAGCATCCATCTGGAGATCAAATAAATAATACAGTAGCTTCCGCAGCCATACTGCCTCACAACTAGCTTAATAAGCTGCGACATACTCTACTTCGAATGTACTCAGTGCCACACAGGATTGCTTCCTGCTAAACCAAGAGATCACACCTGATCCCATATTGAAGCAACACCCTGAAGTGCTCTTCCTATCGATGGCACTTCCTACCCAATATGAATCAACATAACCCTCTAGGTTAATCTTCTGATTTTCCTCGTACTTGAGCCCATAATCAATTGTACCCCTCAGGTACCTCAAAATATGCTTTGCAGCAATCAAGTGAACATTTCTCAGATCTGTCAAGAATTGGCTAAAGGTGTTCATAGCAAAGCAAATGTCTGGTCTTGTGTTCATCAGATACATCAAGGACCCAATCATTTGACGATACATCATAGCCTCAACTGTCTCTCTTGAATTATCGCTCAATAGCTTCAGGTTTGATGCCATAGGTGTGGCCATAGCATTGCAATCCATCATCCCAAACCTCTTCAGGATCTCTACTGCATACTTCCCTTGTCTGAGGGAGATTCCATCCGCATTCTGCCACACCTTCATACCTAGAAAATAATGCATCATACCCAAGTCCTTCATTTCAAACTCGGCAGCAAGCTTTCTCTTCATATCAGCAATCAATCCATCCATACCTGTTACAAACAAATCATCTACATATAGTAGAAGCATCACTGGGTTTCCATCTTCAATCTTGTAGTAAAGTTTGGAATCTGCTTTACTCTTGGTAAAGCCCAAACTGGATAGAAAGCAGTCAATTATACCATACCATGTCCTGGGTGCCTGTTTCAAACCGTACAGGGATTTATTTAGTCTACACACATGAGACTCCTTGTCATGTGTCTCAAAACTGAGTGGTTGTTCTACATACACTTCCTCTTCCACTACACCATTCAAGAAAGCAATCTTGACATCCATTTGGTGTATCTTCCATTCCATTATTGTAGCCAAAGCAAGTACTGATCTGATGGGAGTGTATCTGGCTACAAGAGCAAAGGTTTATTCATAGTCTATTCCTTCCTTCTATGAGAAGCCACAAGCCACAAATCTTGCCTTATATTTCTCTATGCTACCGTCCGCAGCATGCTTGATCTTGTAGATCCATTTGAAAGTTACAACTGACTTCCCTTCTGGTCTTGGGACAACATCCCAAACATCTTTCTTCATGATTGATTGATATTTTTTTATCATCGCATCCTTCCGTTCTTTTAGTTCTACTGCTTCTTTATAACTGGAAGGTTCTTCTTTGATAAAGTCACATAGTAAGGCTACATATCCGGAGCAAGATCTGGTTCTCTTTCTTTCTCTGTGATTTTCTTCTAGAGCCCCATATCTTTCCACACCTTGGATAATTTCTCATACCCAAGCAGGTTTCCTCTTGTGAGGATTCTTCTCCTGAGGTGGATCTACAGGTCTTTGTGGTTCTTCAAATTCTCGATCTTCTTCTTGATTCTCTTCATTCATGGTTGTATCATGAATTTTGGGAGCTTCGGATTCTTTAGGTTCTTCAACAGGTCTCTTTCTAGATTTGTTGTAAGTTGTGTCTTCATCAAATGTTACATCCCTACTGATTTCGATCTTCTTGTATCCTAGGAAGTATATTCTGTAATCCTTCGATCTTTCAAAGTATCCCACAAATATAACCTTCTTTATTGAAGGATCTAGTTTTGTTCTCTTCTCTTTTGGTATGTGTATGTACACTAGACAGCCAAATATTTTGAGATCGCTAACTTCTGGTTTCTTGTCGGAGAAGACTTCTTCAGGAGTCTTATTCTCAAGTACTCTATGTGGAGTACGGGTCTGTACATACACCACTGTTCTGGCTGCTTCTGCCCATAGATGCATAGGAAGATCCTGATCATGACGCATTTCTCTTGCAGCTTCCATGATAGTTCTATTCTTCCTTTCTGCAACCCCATTCTATTGTGGATTGTAAGGAGTGGACAACTCCCTCTTAATCCCTGATTCTTTGCATAAGTATTTGAATTCATTTGATGTGAATTCTCTGCCATTATCTAATCAAAAGGTATTGATCTTATTTTCTATGTGGTTCTCAATCAAGGCTTTGAATTCCTTGAACTTGTTGAACACTTCATCTTTTTTCTTCATGAAGTAAATCCATGTCTTCCTAGAAAATTCATCAATGAAAGAAACATAGTATACATACCCTCTGAGTGAACTTAATGACATTGGATTGCATACATCGGAGTGGATGATTTCCAAGATTCCTTTTTCCTTGCTCTCGCTACTTGGAAATGTCTTCTTTGTATTCTTCCCTTTCGCACATCCTTTGCAGACCCCTTCATGTTTTGCTTGAATTTCTGGAAGACCTTCAACATCTTTTCTTACAAGTAGTAGTGAACTGTAATGCACATGTGCAAGCCTTCTATGCCATAGTTCATTTGGCTCTACTATTTCATGGACCATAGCTTGTTCTGAATGGCCCTTTAGCTTGTATAAACCTCCTTCTTGTTCTCCAATCACTATTGCATTGTCAATAGTCTTTCCTCTTGGCCATCTATAAATGCAACCCTCATGCCTTTTGCATCCATTGCAGATATGGAGAGAAGGTTCTTCTTGAGTCCTGGTACAAATAGAACATCCTTCATTTTTATAGACTTTCCAGAGTCTATCTTGTAGGAGGATTCACCACTACCTTTTATTGGATATTGGTAGTCATCTCCTAGCTTCACCTTATGGGGTGAATTATGTTCGAATAGTTTCTCAAAGGATTCTTTGAAACCTATCATGTGTTTGGAAGCCCCACTGTCAATAAGCCAATCTTTGCTTCTAGGAGTGATAGCTCCCATGAGAGCAGAAATCAGAACATATTCATCCTCACTTGAAGATTCTTCACTTTCTTGCTTTACTCTCTTCCTTGGAGGATCATCATCCTCAGCAGTGTGAGCGTGATGTTTTCTTTTCGAGTTCTTCTTCTTCTTGGATCCATTCTTATTCATGGGATAGTTTCTAGCAAAGTGTCCTATTTCATCACATGTATAACATATGAGTTTAGATGAACCTTTCTGATGAGAATGCTTACCTTGGTGATGATTATTTTCCCTTCTTCCTTTCCTTGAGTGTACTATGAGAGCTTGATCTTCATTTCCCATATTTTCTTCTCGAGCTGCTATCCAAGCCTCTTCTTGAGAGCATTCTTCCCACCGTCTGCTAAACTTGACCAACTTCTTCCTAGCACAGATTCCTTGGATGAAATAATTCCATGACCTAGGGAGACCATTCAATGTTGTCATCACAATTTATGTATTCTCCACTTCTTCATATATAGCTTCTAGTTGTTCTTTGATCTGGGAGACCCTTGTGAAGTATGATTGGATGGTCTCCTCATTTTTTATCTTGACATTCTTCAACTGGTTCCTTCGAGTCATCTTTTGATTGATGTTCTTCCCTTCAAACAGTTTGGTTAGGGAATCAAACATGGCTTTAGGTGTCTTGAGTGAGGACACCTATGGAATAAGGTGGTCCTTGATAGAATCTACAATGATCCTCTTTTCCATAACCAACTTCTTCTTATGTAAGGCCTTGGCCTCATCTCCCTCTCAAACTGAAACCTCCTCCTGGATATAGGAGTCCAACTCATTTTCTTCTAGGACCAAGGAGATCCTATACTTCCAATCTCGGAAGTTATCAACTCCCTCAAGCTTTTCATCAAGCTTGGTATGATGAGACATCTTACCTGAGAACTTCAAATGGAAATACAAAAGATTTAGATCTTACCAGGTCAAGATGTCGGATCTGGATTTGAAGCTGAAATCCTGCAGTACTGGTTCAGGAGCAAATTAGGGTTTTGCTTTTCCCAGAGTTTTGTCCAACCAAATGCTTTGAAATTGATCCTTAACTATGATTTTGGGGAGGAGATCAATCCAGGCCTAGTCTCACTGAAAAATTCCTCTTCTGTGAAAAGCCCTAATTTTCAACTTCAGTCTTAGGTCCAAAACTGAAAAACCTCAGAATTGGATTATCCTTCGATATAAATATGCGCCCTAGGGAGGAGAGTTGTTCCACCCTAATTTTTCTGAAAATATGTGGAGAGATATCCACAAAATAGGAATCCCTAGTTCCCGCAGCTGCACAGTGTCTTCTTCTTAGGTTAGCTCTGATACCGTGTTAGTTTTTCAACATTAAGCTAGCATATCATTAGGATCTTTAAACTGAGAGAACAACAAGCACAACAATAAAACACAAGAGACAATGAACACAGTGTTTTTCCTCAGGGAAACCATAAATGGAGAAAACCCTACAACTTCCTTAGAGATAGAATCGGCACAAAAGTGAAACCCAAAAACAGTAAGACAATCTCCCAATAGCAGTAAGCTCTTTCCTCTTGCCCCAGTGTCTTTCTCTTCCTCAACTATGCGCTACACTTGAGTGTGTATGAGATGTGTGTGTACTAAATAGAGAGTCCGGCTCTCTATTTATACTAATCCTAACATGACTAAAACCCTACTAGGGCCAACCTCACTAGGAGAGACTAATAACCCTAGTGCCCCAGAACTGTGGGGACTTTAACCCTTAGACAATAGGAGGGTTACCCACAATGACTTGACATGACTTGTTTGCATTATTGATTCTCCTGATCGGAACATCGGGGCACGACATGACACAAGAACATCTCGAAATAAACATCGGGTTACAATAGATGAGAAATACAAGTGAATACATTCCAAAGTCACAATTACATTAACAGGAGATACATGAGAGGTAGAAAGACAGTAACATAGAACTATTTCTACAGGGTGAGGCCCTTCGTACTTTTTTTAGGAAGCAAGCCAAACTCACCACAGGGACTGTTAAGTAGTTTCGGAACATTATCATATTTTCGGTCGGGGCTCATCATATTTTTTTGGATCCTCAACAGGATCCACAAAATAAATGTTTGGAAAGATAGTTTCATCTATCTACTGCTAAAGTTGATGCCATTGTTCAATATTGGCCAAAAGAATGGATATTTCTTGTCGCAGATGATGTGTTATATGTAGAAGAAGATCCACGACAGGATGATCCATCGAAAAAGAAGAAAGGAGGATAGGTAGAATATCCACCCCCAACAGAGAATCCACATAATTCTCCCATTAATACTGAGAATGACTCAAGTATGACCCCAACAAACCCAACAGTGGGGGATAAGAGAAATTAGTCAAAAAAAGTATGCGTTGGGTCACATGTAGAGGAAGGCCGACAGGTCATTTGGAGTTGTCATCCTTATCAATGATGATTATACACCTTTGAAAGATGCAATTACAGGATTCACCAATGCAAGATACAAAAATATAGATGAGCGTCAGACATAATTAACAAGTAGCATCACCGATTTACTACAAACACTTGGCAATGTAGTCAAAGAAGCTAGAGCTACATGCCACAATTGCCTAAGTTACAGGACCTAGATGGCTTGTTTAAATATCGGCCTAATGATGGATCGACATCATCTCTACCAATAAGGGTTCTAGTAGTTGGTCAAGCAATTGACTTAGGAACACCAAAGATGAATCCCATGGTCAAATATTTGGGCCATGTCACCATGTACTTTTTTGCGATGTTGATGTATGAATTACATGCCATTCAGAATGTTGTAGTCATATAAATAAGGAATAGAGAACTTGAATTGGTTAATCATGTAAAGTATTCTCACAAGTCTGTCAATAAGATGAAGAAAACAGTCCAAGAAACAAAGCAAAAATATAAGACCTGGAAGGAGGACAGGCACCGGCTCGACATGGCTGTTACACTGACTTGCAGCAATTTTACTGATGAAGGAATCACACTTGAGATGTTTTCAGATGCCAAATTCTTTCGGCTTGGTGAAGACGCATAGAACGTACACAAGAGGGTTGCAGAGTTGGAATTACAAGTAAAACCTAGTACACATCCAAAGGTACTAGAAGAAAGAAGAAAAGAAGCAACTGAGGCTACGACAAAAATAGAACTGTTTAATTTGTGAACCTATTGATATACAGGAAAATGAGAGCAATTGTGAAATGGATTATGTAGTGGAATATCAAGAACAATGTACACTGAACAAGACAAATTTGAGACAAATATGATCAGAATTGATCAGTAAATTACAACTTTAATCTTCATTAATTCCAGTAGTATACAACAATGTTATAATAAGGATAATTTGAATCATGTGGATAATATTTGAATCTACCTACTCAATCATGACTAGCTGGATAGCTAGAAGTGTCTAAATCGCTATCAGAGCTCACTAGTCTAACTCCACATGTCTAATTCAGTATGGCAATCAGTTAAACCAGTTAAAATGATGAGGTGGGTGAGAAAAGGTGCCTACTCCCATGTAGCCATGCAAAACTGCTGCTAACTCAATTGAAAGACATCTAATTGAATGTAAGTGAAGGTTGACTTAGCATAACTACCTACCTACCACAACCAACTGATGGAGGTTGTTGGTGGAACACAGTGTGGCTCCTAAAATGTAGGGATTAGTCTCAGAGGCACATTAACTGATGCATGAACATGTAGTAAGTGGCAGTTAACCTCTATATGTGTTCCCCACACTCTAGTGGTTGGTACTGGTGGAACCAATGGCACCAATGGAACCAGTGGCACCAATATCATGGTGGAACCAAACTCAAGTAAAAAACTCTTCATTTAGGAAAAAAGATCTAATAGACTATATATGGACAAGGGAGGATTATAGAATCCTAACACCCCCCCTTAATCCTAACTTGGACAACTTTGGGCCCTTGAAACTAGGCC
>LPNX010363594.1:185880-196765 GCA_001517045.1 Pseudotsuga menziesii | reverse complement strand
CCCCCCCCCCCCCGCCTCAAAATAAGCAGGAACAAGAAAAATAAGCTATACTGAGGAGAAAATTTTCCTCTTTGGGTAAAACTTGCAAAAAAATTGCTACAATTTGCAGCACTATGAAGCAGCATGGTTCTTCTATGCAACAGCATCCTAAATTTATGCATGTGAACCTATCAATGCTCATCTAATCTAATGGATGTTGTATGTTTTTCTTATTTCTATAGGAGAAATGGAATGATCCATTTTTTTCTTCTCTGGGCCAAATGGTGGATCATTCACTATCATCAAGTAACACTTTCCTGGAAGTCTGTTGCACCACTCTGTAGAGAGCAAAGTTGTGAGAGAGAGAGAGAGAAACATTCTCATTCTAATATTGGGACCTTGTTCTCTTTATGTCTTCTAGATTCCCAACACCATCCCCGACTACTTCAATGAGCTTTTGGGACCATTTAGGCTTAGGACACTGATTTGGGATGGAAATTGGATCTAGATCTAGATTCTCATGAGGTACAGCCTCAATATCAAGATCATGTTGATGTTGTTTCTATTTTTCTGAATCTGAAACATGTGATAAAATATCATCATCAAAAGGTAATGGAAGAGTTTTTATACCTTCTTGTTCTTTAGATGATGGTAAATCAAGCAACTGATCTTCTTCAAACTAAACACTTCTCTCTATGAATCTTTTTCTAGTTGCAATTTCCAACAACTTATATGTTTTTGCATCCTCGGCATATCCCAGCAGTATGAATTCACTACTCTGGGCTTGGAAGGCCTTTCTCTTATCCATGGGTATTCTGGACCAAGCTTTGGAACCAAAAATTCTGAAGTGAGAGACATTGGACTTATTCCCATGTAGTGCTTCAAACAGAGTGCCCCAAATACTAATTTGTGACACACTCTATTCCAAATGTAAGAAGCATGGTTTACAACTTCATCCCAAAGAGAAGAAGGAAGATTCTTGACTTGGAGAAGACAGGTTTCCATCTCCTTCAATGATCTATTTTTCCTTTCAGCCACACCATTCAGCTGTGGTGTGTATGGAAATGTGTGTTCCATTCAAATCCCCTCTATTTCACAAAAATGCTGAAAATATATTTTAATGTATTCACCTCCATTGTCTGATCTAATGGACTTCATCTTTTTCCTAAAACTACTCTCAATCAAAGCTTTAAAAACTTAAAAATTTCTAAATACCTACAATTTCTGTTTCATAATATATACCCTGCAGAACCTAGAACAATCATCAATAAAAGTAAGAAAATACCTGGAACCATTGTTTCATGTTGTAGGCATAGTCCTTAAACATTACTGTGTATCATATAAAGTATAGAGGTAGATCCATTTTCCTTCCCAACTTCATATCTAAATTTATACCTCTTCTCTTGATGCTTACCTGCCAAGCAACCAGTACATACTCCATCTGAAGTTTGGATGAGAGGAAATCCTTCAATCATTTTGTCATTGTGGAGTTGTTGGAGATATTTGAAATTGAGATTCCCAAATCTCTCATGCCATAGCTTGCTCGTGTTGTTGGCATGAGTTAATAAAGTTATTGGATGTGAAATAGGAAAGAAATGGCAGAACTCATATGCCTTTGAGGCATGGTTAGCAAACCCTTTCGCTATGAGATTTTCAGTGGCATTTTTTGTGATTCCAATTGAGTCAAAGTTGAATGTAACTCTCTTGGGAGAGAATGTATGGGTCATCTGATAAACAGACAACACATTTGTTGCAAGAGAGGGCACATAGAGAAAATTATTGAACTCATCATGTTGGATTTTAACATAACCTCTCCCAATAGTTGGGATTTGGGAGTTATCTCCCATGTGAATGCTAGGTCCTCATGATAGAGTAAGAGTGGAGAAGGATTCCTTGGAGGAAACCATGTGGTTTGATGCTCCTAAATCAATCAAGTAAGCTTTCGACGAGTGAGGCATGCCTTCAAGGAATGGAATTTCTCATGATCTTCTATCGTTTGTCTAGCACCAGACTTCTTTTCTCCTTGTGGGAGAGCAATATTGTTTTGTTCAAGGAGTGTTGACAGTTGTTCGATTGTCTTCTTCATGCACTAGCTCTCTAGATGAAAGCCTCTTGTACATTATGGACACTTAGTCTTCTCGAATTTCTTATTTTTCTTAGAACCTGAGTGTTGGTGAAAATATTAAACAAATTATAATAGATATGCAATGATTTAATTGTCAAACTAGAGAGAGCGTAAACTTGTGAGGTACATACAAAATATATGTAGGGGTAGAGTATTGCTAACCTATTCTATAATTGAAATTGAATCTAAATTATGAAAATAGGAAATGACATAAAAATAAATCTAATTGTAGTAAACAAATAAATCTAATTGTAGAAAACAGGAAATTACATAAATTAACTTGATAAAGGAATACTGAAATTGCATGAAATAAATAATCAACATTAACTGATGAGCTCACATAAAATATATATTGAAAATTCATAAATAAGACATCACAGTATGAAGAGATCAAACTATCTATTCTAAAGTATGAAATTTATTACAACAGGATCAAATCCATGACTATCTAAAAAGATGAACCAGTTCTCTACTATCAAACCACTAGAGAGGCCTCTAACCAAAATGAGGAGAGAGCCCTCCTATTTATACATTAATTGATCATAATTATAGATCCACTATTCTCTCAACTTATCCCTCAAAAATCTCAACAAATTTACAACTCGTCCCTTCAAATCCTCAACAAATCTACAACTCATCCCTCAAAATTCTCCAACAAATATTGGATGAGATATTCTCTCCACATTTTCATGATCTTCTCCTTGAAGTTAACTCACATCTAGAAGATGAAATTCGAATCTAGGGCTAGGTGGTCACTTTTGAGCTTGTTAAAGTCTTCAAATACACTGTAAACATCACCAAACTCGCCCAACTTTAAAGAATAATGAAAATATGTTATTTTTCTCAATAATTAACCACAAATTCACTCAAAATACTCAAAAATAAATGGTTTGAAAAATGGTAATATAAACCCATATTTATTATGAATGTGGTGAATATTAATGATTTTATGGAAAGATGTGTTAGAAAACAGGACCGCAGAGCAATAACAGATATACAGTTAAATCAATAAACAAGATGCAAAACACATTAAAACATTACAAAGAGACACAGATATAACGTGGTTCACCCAAAACGATGGGCTACATCCACAAAGAAATTTGTCAGTCCTTTTATTACAGTCCAGAAAGATGAAGGGATACACCCTGCAGCAAAACTGCTGCACTTCCTCTTCATGCTCTCACAATCTCTCTTCCAGTACAATACAATACCATATCCATTCGATTTACAATGCTCTCTTTTATAGGGAAAATACCAAGGGAAAAATTCTAGGGTTAACCCAATACCATGGGTCTACAATACTGTTGGCCAACACACATCCCAAAAAAAAAAAAATCAGGGGCTCCGCCCCCGATCCCCAAGGCAGGGGAACGAGTATACAGTACTCCTGGGTTACAATCACAACTGAATAATATCTCTGGATCTAGAAGATTAGGCTCCACAACCAACAATCTCCCACTTGGAGACTAATCACAGCAACTCCACCGCTACTACACTTGCTGGACCTTGGACTTGGAAAATTTCTTATTTTCACCTTCATGCTTTAAGGCCAACAGAAACCGAGCAAGAACTCAATTTCTCTCTGGTTACTCCCTTTTTCAACATGTTTGCAGGATTCTGGCTAGTGTGAATCTTTTCCAGTTTTAACAGTTCTTCATCTAGAATAGATCTTATGAAGTGGTACTTGAGTTCTATATGTTTAGTACTCAAATGAAAAGCTGAGTTCTTTGCAAGATGAATGGAACTCTGGCTATCACTGTACAACCTACTATTCTCCTGTTTCTTACCCAATTCTTCCATGAACCTCTGCAACCAAATCATCTCCTTACTAGCCTCTGTAGCAACAACATACTCTGCTTCCATTGTTGAAAGTGCAACAACCTGTTGCAGTTTTGAAATCCAACTTACTACTGTTCCACCTACAGTGAACACATACCCTGTGGTGCTCCTCCTGCTGTCTTTATCACCAGCCATATCTGCATCAACATATCCCTATAGAATAGTGTCTGAACCTCCAAAACATAATGCATGAGAAGTGGTACCTCTCAAATACCTAAGAATCCACTGTACTACTTTCCAATGCTATTTTCCTGGATTATTCATATACCTGCTCACAACTCCCACTACATGTACAATATTTGGTCTTGTGCACAACATGGCATACATCAAGCTCCCAACTATTGATGAATAGGGAATCTTGGAAATGTAATCTATATCTTCCTGTGTCTCTGGACACATATGCTTGCTTAGTTTGAAATGGCTTGCCAAAGGTGTGCTGACTGGTTTTGCATTCTACATTCTAAACCTCTGCAACACCTTTTCTATGTACTCACCTTGAGACAATGTCAATTTTCAATTTTTCCTATCTCTTGTTATTCTCATACCAAGGATTTGCTTTGCAGCACCCAAATCCTTCTTCGCAGATGATTTAGCTAGTTTTCTTTTGAGCACATTTATATCCTGCATGTTAGACCCTGCAATAAGCATGTCATCCACATACAATAACAACATAATATATCTTCCGTTATCTAGCCTCTTGAAATAAACACAATGGTCAGAATGACATCTATCATAACCTTGTTCTGTCATAAACTTATCAAATTTTAAATACCACTGCCTTGGAGCTTGCTTCAGGCCATACAAGCTCTTCTTCAACCTGCAAACCAAATTCTCCTTCCCTTTGACCTCATACCCTTGTGGTTGTTGCATATAAATCTCTTCCTCCAAATCCCCATGGAGAAAGGCCGTTTTTACATCTAATTGTTCAAGATGCAAATCTTCTACCGCCACTAGACTTAAAATAGTTCTAATTGAAGTCATTTTAACAACATGAGAAAATATTTCATCAAAGTCTATACCTTTCTTTTGTGCAAACCCCTTTACAACAAGTCTAGCCTTGTACCGCTTCTTTCCTCCATCTTCTTTCTTCAACCTATAAAGCCATTTATTCTGCAATACCCTTTTTTCTGCAGGCAACTTAACCAGATCCCAAGTCTGGTTTCTTACCAATGAGTCCATCTCCTCACCATGACTTGCTCCCACTTCTTTCTAGTTTCTACCTGCATTGCTTCTTCAAAATATTCTGGTTCACCAGAATCAGTCATCAATAAATAATACAGTGAAGGAGAGAATCGTTCAGGGGGTCTACTTAACCTAGTAGAATTTCTTACAGTTGCAGGAGTTTCAGGTACCTGCTGCTGCTCTTGATTTTCTGGTGCTTCATTTTCTTTGATTGCATCAAGCACTATGTACTTTGTGTTTTCCTTTTCTTCTTTCTTTTCCTGCAACTGATCTTTGTACATGACCTTTTCATTGAATACTACATCTCTACTCCTAATGATTTTGCAATTTTTAAGATCCCATAAGCGATAACCAAAATCATCAACCCTGTATCCAATAAAGGTACATTTCTTGGATTTAGCCTCAAGCTTTGTTCTATCATCTTTATCAATATGGACAAATGCTTCACAACCAAAAGTTCTTAGAAATGAGTATTTTACCTATTTACTTGTCCATGCCTCCTCTGGAATGCCACCATCCAAAGCACTTGAAGGCCCTATATTTATTAAATAAATAGCAGTGTTTACAGCATCAGCCCAAAAATGTAAGTGCAACCCTGCATGCAATCCATACACCTTGCACACTCCATGATCATTCTGTTCATCCTTTCTGACACACCATTTTCTTGGGGTGTTCCAAGGACTGTCTTCTCTCTGTGAATCCCATTGTGTGAACAGTAACTGTCAAACTCCTTGCTACAATACTCGCCTCCATTATCAGATCTTAGACATTTCAACCTTTTTCCTGTCTCATTCTTAGCCAAAGATTTCCACTTCTTAAAAGTATCAAACACATCAAATTTCTGTCTAATGCAATAAACCCAAGTTTTTCTAGTTGCATCATCAATAAAAGTAACATAATAACGAGAGCCACCAAGAGATTGTACCTGAGCTGGTCCCCATACATTTGTATGGACAAGCTCTAAATTTTCACTCTTCTTTTATTTCCCAACCCTGAGAAATCTAACTCTCTTCTGTTTTCCATAAACACGGTTCTCACAAAATTCCAAACTTACCTGCTTCAGATCTGGAAGCAGTTTCCTTGAGTGGAGAATCTGCATCCCCTTCTCACTCATGTGGCCAAGCCTATGATGCCACAACGCTACACCTGTTTCTGTGGAAGCTACATAAATAGAATAATCAGTATTATGAGGACATAAATATAACGTACCTATCCTATCTCCTTTTGCAATTACCATTGATCCTTTAGTGACCTTCCACCACGTTTTTCCAAACGTAGACAAACAGCCGCCATCTCCCAACTGCCCTGTTGAGATCATATTTCTTTTCATAGCAGGAATGTGCCTTACATCCTTTAGCAACCAGTCATTTCCATTATTTAGCTTAATCCATACCTTACCCTTTCCAATAATTTTACATGGTTCATCATCCCCCAATAACACATGCCCAAAATCACCTTGAACATAATCGTAAAAGAATTTTCTATGGGGTGTAGCATGACATGAAGCCCCTGAATCTACTACCCAGTAATCACTAGTATTATCTAATGCAAGAATCAAAGCATCTTGTAACACATCACCTGCTACATTAGCTTCCTGGGTAGTCTCTTGCTGCCTCTCACCTTTCTTCTTTGGTGCTCTGCAGTCTTTCTTTAGATGTCCTTTCTTACCATAGTTCCAGCACTCTATTTTTCTAAATCTAGACTTGGATCTTCCCTTTTTAGACTTGCCGCAATTTCTTGGGCTCCTTCCTCTCTCGTTTTGTCTCCCTCTGCTCTCCATGGTCAATGCATTACCTGATGTCTCACCTGTTCTTTTTCTTCGCGTTTCCTCGCTAATAATAACACTAACAACATCATCAAACTTAAGAGTGTTTAAACTAGGGACAGAGTTACTTACAGCCATGACCAAGCTATTCCAACTTTCTGGCAATGAGCACAAGATTATAAGAGCCCTAACCTCATCATCAAAGTTCACTTTTACAGAACTTAACTGACTGGTAAGTGTATTAAACTCATTTAAATGGTCAGCAACAAATCCACCTTCCGACATCTTCATATTAAATAAACGCTTCATTAAAAATACCTTGTTAGAAGCCGAGGGTTTTTCGTAGAGCTTACTCAATGTGCTCATCACACCCTCTGTTGTTTTTTCTTTCAAAATATTGAAGGCCACTGACGAAGCCAGGCACAGCCGTATTGTTCCTAGTGTCTTTCTGTCAAGAACCTCCCATTCTTCATCCTTCATAGTCGTTGGCTGTTTTGCTTTTCTGCCCAACGGCAGGTACAGATCTTTCTGGTACAGATAGTCCTCCATTTGCATATTCCATAACTGATAGTTTTGGTCATTAAATTTCTCGACCCTAAACTTTCCTTCTTCCACCATTGCTCCCACTCGAACCAGGAACCCTTCTTTCCTGCGAGTTTACCAACCAAATAGACCTTTTGGCTCTGATACCAATTGCTAGAAAATAGGACCACAGAGCAATAACAAATATATAGTTAAATCAATAAACAAGATGCAAAACACATTAAAACATTACAGAGAGACATAGATATAATGTGGTTCACCCAAACGATGGGCTACGTCCACAAAGAAATTTGCCAGTCCTTTTATTACAGTCCAGAAAGATGAAGGGATACACCCTGCAGCAAAACCGTTTCACTTCTTCTTCATGCTCTCACAGTCTCTCTTCCAGTACAATACAATACCATATCCAGTCGATTTACAATGCTCTCTTTTATAGGGGAAATACCATGGGAAAAATTCTAGGGTTAACCCAATACCATGGGTCCACAATACTGTTGGCCAACACACAGGCCAAAAAAAAAATTTCGGGGGTGGACCCCAAGGCAAGGGGAACGAGTGTACAGTACTCCTGGGTTACAATCATAACTGAATAATATCTCTGGATCTAGAAGATTAGGCTCCACAACCAATAATATGAGATAGGAATAAGGTGACAAATGGTATAGAAAATATAAATAAAATGCAGTCTTTTTGTGGCTCAACATTCCCCCCAACTTGACTGGTTGCATGTCCTCATGCAACTATGCATTGATTCTGTTTTTAACTTTTGGCTTTGTAGCTGGGCTTTACATGATGATGGTATGTAATAGTAAATCATTCCATGATTTTTAAATGAGTGAGTAACAGTGATTTTCCTTATGGTTAGTTCTTGTGTGACAACCATAAGTATAACAAATGTTGGTTCTTGCATTAACAACATTCGCTTGTTTTATTTGTATTTTGCTGCAATACGTAAGATTTTTAAAAGTATACATGCATTGGAAATGATGAACCATCAATGTATATTGGAAAGCCTTTTCTTCATATTATGAATCATGCCAATATACATAGCATAGTTTGGGAAAGACATGTTGATTAAGGGTAAATGAAATGATGAATATGTAAAATGGTAATTAATAGTCCCCCCCCAACTTAAGATGTATTAGGTTTATCAAAAGGAGAAAGGGAATATAGTGAGGGAATTTTCCAAATTCATTCATTTTCTATCATTTAAGGAATTACATGGTTAAATATTAGAAAACAACATACCTCCACTTACCCAAAAAGTTGATAAACTTATGCAATAGGAATGTGGTTGATACTGTTGGATCATAAAGTGTGAAGTGGAGAAATCTGAACTACTTCTTGGTTGGATGAAGTAGAAGATGAGAGCTGAAAGTAAAACTGTGGTACTCTCATATGGTTGAAGTATGCTGTTGTAAAACTGTTGATGGAGTCATGAAAAGTATATAGTCTTCACCTGCTACAAAACCCGATGGTACAATTCTTACCATGCGAATAAATATGTCGATGTCGAACATGGAAGAAAGTCATTGGATTACTGACCATTAATGAATGTCCTTAACCAATGTGAGGTAATCTCACCATTGATGTCAATGAGTGCCAAGGTACCTAAGTACATCATGCAAAGTGCGAATAAATGAGCTAATGTCGATCCACTTGCAAGATCTGACGATCAAGGGACATTGATGTATTCCCATGATTGTCAGCGAGAGAACTTTCCATTAAGGCATGCAAGCCTTAAGGTACTAAAAATGAACTCTAGTCTCTATCCCATATTAGGTGCTGAGGTCGATGGGGCAAGACTTGTTGAAAGGTGGGACTTAAGAAATCCCACATCAGTCAACAGGAGTTGTACATAATGATTGGTAGGACTATAGGTGAAAGATCTCATGGTCAAACAATTTTTGTGGAAGGGATAACAAAGCAATGTAGTCATAGAAAGGAATGTGAGTGGTTTTATTCTTAAGGAAAAAGATGAATGGAAAATGAGGAAAAAATGTTTGCAACTCATAAAGGTAGACATGCAGGAATTTATGATGTATAAGGCAGAAAAAGTAGACTCTAACATGGATGACGAATAAGCTTGGAAGGAAAAAAGGTAAGTAATCATGAGAAGGCGTAATTGGTTTCTGAAAGGCTTCATTGTGGCAGAAAATTTCATGACATACACGAGGGAAACTCAACTCCTTCAAGCTTTTAATGGGGCATTTTTCTAAAAATCTTTTGCAATTCTGGAAATTATTTCTACATGCCATTTGTTCGTCTTTGAACCTGAAAAATGTTAGTATCTCTCTTCAACAAAATTGTTAGAGCATTGAAAATATAGAAAAATATGTGCTTAACAAACAAAATCAAAGAGAATAAATGAAATTCTTTTATACCTGAAAGTAGCAACCCTTCTTGTCAAAACATGTTTTTGAGCGACTTGCAAAAACAAGTTAGCACAACAATCATAAAATTTTGAGAAAATTCTAAGTTCATTTAAAATTTAAAATTTTATGATTTTATATATTAACTAATACTTTTTTAAGATAAGTGCATCTTTATGTAATGATTGCGCAATAGGGAGAAAGGGTCCACCCTTTCAGTGGTCGACCACTCTAAAAGCAGACTATCTTAATGATCTAGATTAGAGAGGAGTGTGCGAAATAAGCAATTTTTATGATAAGTTTAGTAGTTTTAATGACTATGCGGATACCCCTCCCACCAAGTGAAGATGTGTCAGGTCTCACTATGCAAGAATCAAGAATAAGGCTTGGTTGCGACAGCAGTTGCCTTCAATTTTAAAGACGCATATTAATTTTATAACATTATTTTATGTTTACTATCCTTTATAATATTTTTATATTTTTAAGTTTTATAATTTTTATGTTTATCATTTTTTATGTTTTATCTAAAAAGAATTATTGTTTTAAGAGATATATATATACCAAAAACTCTTATGAAAACAGAAACAAACGAACAAATGATTTATTGTATTTGTTTTTATTTGTTTATTTATATACTAATTTATAACAATTAGAAAATATATTACTATCATAACATGTATTAATGCTATATGTTAGATTAATGTTTTGATTGTTTTGTAATTAGAACAAAAATAAAAACAAAAGAAATTCTTAACTAACTTTATTGTGCAAAAACAACTTTAAAACAACAATAAACCATATTCTAATTTTGTGTTACTTTATTATATATTTACATATTTATAAAATTTTATTATCTTTTCATTTTTATTTTTTATTAAAACCTTTCACAAAAAACAATATATTTTCTTATTATTAATATTATTTTTAAGTTTTGTTATATATATATATAAACTAAATTAAGTTTTGTTTAACAAAAATTTAAATGTTTATTGTTTATAAGTATTAGTAAAGAAAAATAATAATAATAATAATAATGCAAATTTTATTAAAATAAACATATGAATAAACTCAATCAAACTT